>CAWUFW010021441.1:25000-120713 GCA_963921515.1 Calotriton arnoldi | reverse complement strand
GTGGCGCACATCCAAGATGGCCGCACACCTGTGAGGCTCTGGAGGCTTGGCGAAAAAACTCCGGCATTTATCCTTCTCCTACCACCCAAAATCGCAATGTGAGGCGGCGAATCTAGTCCCCGGAACCTCGAGCCGAGCTGGGGTTAAAATCATGCCTCTCGCATTCACGGAGGCGTCTCTGGAGCGGGTTTTCAGCTGCGGGGGACTGAGGCAACAATGCTCCGGATGACCTGAGCGGCAGACGTCTCTACCAGAGCCCTGGGGATCCCACATGGTGATAGGCCCTGCGCTGCATACTGTGCTTCCTGATCCCTCGCCGAGAGCTTTTCAACGTGCTGGGCAGACACATGTTATGCCATGAAACTCTGGGGAAGGTAGAGCATGACCGGACCTCCTATAGACGAGGTGGAGCACTGGCTGCATGAGACGTGGGACTTGGTGCCATTTCTCTCCTGCTCCCGGCACGCAAAACTGGAGCCGCGCAATTTTATATGCTCTGCCTCGAAACTCCCTACCTGGCCCCTGTGGTGTCTGCTGCTGGTCTGCTAATGTGGGGAATTCGCATACTGCTAAACACATACAAACGGAGCCATCTACACAGCAGAGCACTCCGGACGCATTGCCGCCATCTTCCATGCGTTGGGAGAACTTAGAAGCTGCGACCGCGGGATGCCTCTAGCAACCGGTAGGACACACTCCTCTAACCTACCCGCATCTCCCACGGTGCCTCCATCCTGGGGTTTGCCTGCATCGCTCCTTTCGCCGGGTGGCTGGCGACCGCTGCTGGTGGGTTGGGGCTCTGGTGAAACTGCCTGCACCTGCTTCATGCTACCTCTACCTGCTTGGCTGAGACCTGCTACCGGCTGCATACACGGCGACGATTAGAAATCCTCAGCGGCTGAGTGGGGGCCCATCGGGAATGTGCAGGGGATCGTGGCTGCAGGGAGAGATGTGCATCTGCGCTACGACCATTGGCACAACCACCCCATTGATGATCTGACAAGAGCTGGGCATCACACCACAGCAAGGCTGCTATCTCTCTCGATATACCACCCAAGGGAAATACACCACTGCGGCCTGATACATCGTTGTCTGGCTCCACTGGCATAGCCCTACCTGCCTAGACAACGCTGAGGAGCGGGTGATCTCTCCTTGGTGACCTCCTGCGATATATCACCACACGGGCCCGCCATCATTGCCTGCCACCTCGCCAAACAGGCCTGCTCCCCGCCTAAGGCTCCAGCTGCCATACATACAAGAGGTATGCTCATGCACCCCTGAAATTCTGTGCTTACTATTACCACAGGACCAACCTGTTACGGAACACTACCATCTTCGGATGTTTAATGGTTTGATCCCTGCCTCCCTTGACTGGTTTGTTTCCACCCGGATTCTCACTGTGCTCCTCACACCGCCCTTCTTCTCGGCACAAGCCACGAGAAAAAGAGTTAAAAAAAGAAACCGAGCACAAAAACATAAAGGGGAAGCCTGATGGCCGCCAACCCAGACTCACCTTCGGCAACAAAAAAAACACTACTAGATCCACCTCGGCTGACTCCAGACAGACCGGCACGGAACAGTCGCATGCACCCTCGCCGACCCCGGAGGATGATGTAAAAACACTGCTCCTGGCTATGAAACACAGCCTCAGTGACCTATCTGGAAAAATGGACACGATGAACAATAGACTGGATTTTCTTGTTCAGAAAGTTGACAAACATGATGGGCAATTGAAGGAGGCAGAACGACGAATCTCGGAAAATGAGGATGCCACATCCCAGCTGCAACGGCAAATGTCGCCAATGGACAAAGTGCTGAAAGTCATTGCTGCCAAAAATGAAGATTTAGAGGCTCGAAGCCGCCGGAACAACATCCACATTATTGGCATACCAGAGAGCACAAACACCGGGCGCATGGAAGACTTCATTGAGCGCCTGCTGACCACTACCTTTGGAGCGGACTCCTTCTCATTGCAACTGGTGGTCGAGCGGGCACATCGCTCCCTGGGCCCCCGGCCTCCACCAGGAGGTCCTCCATGACCCATAATAGCTTGGCTTTTAAATTATCAAGATCGAGATGTGGCCCTCAAGAAAGCTCATGAGCAAAAGACGCTGCACTTCGAGGGTAACGAGTTCCCCATTTACCCTGACTTTACTATGGCGGTTCAAGAGGCGGGCTGAAAATTTCTGCCAGTCAAACTCAAACTCCGTAAGGCTCAGGTCGAATATGCCCTCATGTATCCTGCACGGCTCCGGATTACGCACCATGGCAAACACACATTCTGCAATACCCCGCAGCAAGTGGAAGAATTCCTGAAGACAATTCAATGAAGATCGCTGCGACAGTACCGCATTTCCAGATCTGCTTCTCCATCCTCGGACTAAATTGAGCCCAAACTGTCCTTACTACAAGACCCAGTTTTGAACTCTCCTCTACCCTCCTCGCGGGGGTAGTTGGATGAAGATGCTGCACTGAAGAGCTCCAAGCGCCTTGTCTCCCCAGGGGGGAGACTGAGATCACCCTTCGTGATGAGTCGCCTCGCATACAAGATGGACATGGACAGCTAAGTGCCCTTTGGGCTTTACACAATGTATAAGCTGTATGATTGAAAGGCACAGTTTTTTTTTATTTTTTTTATTTTTGGTAGGTTTGAAAGAGACTTGCCTTACCGCTCTACTCCCCCCTCACACCGGAATACATGGGGAATGCAATGTAGTGGAGTTGGAGCATGGGAAGGTTTGTTGTAGCCCACTGGCACCCCCCCTTATGGGAGATCCTCCCTACTGCTTATACTCTAATCTCTTTTGTTGTATCTTAACCTACTGGGTTGGATTTTCTTGTTCTAGACCGTACGGTTCTAATACTTGGGGGTTATGGGTGGGCACCTAAATACCGGCACGATTGGGGTGGAGTTGTGGGTGGGGGTGGAATGGGTGTTAGCTAGTCGACCCTTTGCCGACATGCTAGGGAAATTGTTGGGGGGTGGGAATGTTACTGTTTGCATTGATGTATAAGAGACAGCACCTGATAGGCATGTTCAATCTTTGTGGACCATACACACACCTCGTGGACACTGCTACACGCACTACAACACAGCGCTGCCCCCTGATACAACATATCACTCGGAATGTCGATACACACTGAGCCTCCATGAATTAAAATGATCATGTGGAATGTCAGAGGCCTTGGGGATCCCCACAAGCGCCGACAAATACTGGCGTACCTGGACAGACATCATATACAAGTTGCAATGCTTCAGGAAGCGCACAGAGACCCACAACGCGCTACTTGTTTTGGCAGTAAATGGGCCTCTGCTCGGGTATTCTCTTCTTATTCCACATACTCACGGGGCACACTCATATTGGTTAAAAAAACACACCTTTTATACTCGGAGGCATGTTTAGTGATCCCTCAGGTCATAGCTGCTTACTTTGGGGTACACTGGGCACGCAATCGGTTACTCTGGACTGCTGTTATAGGCCCAATATGGACAACCCAGATTACTTCACTACACTATGGGGACAGATAATTAAGGTAGGATCCACTCACGTCATATGGGGTGGAGATTTTAACACTGCCCTACATCCCTCCCTGGTCAGATCCAGTCCTCTTCCACATCACTACACCAACACACAAGATGTTCTTTCTCAATTATTTCTCGACCACGGGCTTATAGACGCGTGGCGATATGTCCACCCATCTGCCAGAGAGGGCACTTTTTACACGGCCGGACACCAGACCTGGTCGCGTTGGATTACTGGGTGTGTTCCAGAGGGGTTAGCACTTGGATACATGCGGTAGAGGATATGGCCAGAACGTATTCTGACCATGTGCCTGTGTGCCTCGAGATTACACCACCTAACTTAATTGCTACCCCGCGATGTTGGAGACTTGTGCCAGAGGCACTATTGGATGCTGTTTTTCAGGCAGAGATAGGTGAAGAAATAGCTGATTTATTTGCTAGAAATAAGGGCTCTGTTACACATGTAGGTACGGTCTGGGAGGCTTTTAAAGTCACTATGCGAGGCACATGTATGTCCAAAAGTTTTGGGGTATTACGCGACATACGACGAAATCTGCGATTACTTGAAACTGAGCTGAAGCAAATTGACCTAAGCATGTGGAGCGAGACGTCGGGCTCCCAAAGGGCATTACTCCGGAAAAAATTAACAGACTATACTACCACTGCAGACCGGGAAGCCAAATTCAGAGGCAAGTATTTTACCGCCCGCAGGTACGGGGAGGGGGAGAGACCTGGAATGGCACTGGCGACTGAAATTAGACCACCACGTTTTTCTAATTATATCTTGGACGTGGTGGATAGCACTGGGGTACGACATAGGGATAGTCGAGACATTATACATACATTCACTGACTTCTATGCCGATCTGTATAGCTCACGCCATACTGCTCCCCCAGGACCTATTGCACTATCTTGTAAATATAGCACTGGGATGGCTGGGAGATAACCAGCGGGAATTTTTAGAGGCGCCCTTTGAGGATGATGAGCTTCGTGAAGCCATCACGCAGATGACATAGGGAAAGGCACCTGGGCCCGATGGCCTCCCCATAGATTTTTACAAAATGTATATTGAGCAACTTCTCCCAGTACTGAAAGAAGTATTCCTGGAAGCACAGGAAACTCAGACTTTACCTGCATCGATGAGGGAAGCACTTATTATCTCATTACTAAAGCCTGGTAAACCTGCAGACCGATGTGAGTCTTATAGCCCCCTCTCGCTAATTAACGCAGATGCCAAGATACTCGCCAAGCTAATAGCCAACCATCTTAAACTCCTCATGGAGAAACTAGTTTTACCCGATCAGGCCGGCTTCATCCCTGGTAGGGCAACCTCTCACAATCTTAGGACACTTTTCTCTATACTACAAAATGTGGACCGAAAGCTGGCACTCGTGGCGGTCTTCCTTGACGCCACGAAGGCCTTCGATTCAGTGGAATGGGTGTACCTCTTTACTATACTCCAATGTATGGGACTTCCCAATGGTTTCTTGGCCTATATCCGACTCCTATACACGGCAACAACAGCGAAAATCCTGATTAATGGCCATGTCTCTTCCCCGATCTCTCTTTCGCGGGGCACCCGGCAGGGATGCCCACTATCTCCCCTTTTATTCGCTCTCACAATGGAGCCACTGGCAGCTAAGATCCTGCAACACCATCAAGAAAAAGGGCCTGCTGCTTTTTGCGCCCCATTCTCATATCTCTTTATGCAGATGATGTTACTCTTTATGTAAAAGAGCCACACCAAAACCTTAATCCACTTCTCAGGGAATTTGTTAAGTTCGGCGGCCACTCCGGTATTCATATTAACTGGACCAAATCCCACATTTTCCCATTGACTGCTGCCGCCACGCCCTTCGACACAGACTTCCCCATTGCATGGTGTTCTGACGAGGTGAAATACCTCGGGATCACTGTCACGACAGATCGCGAGGATTTGATGAGGCTAAATTATGGCCGTACATTGGATCACATCACTGGCTGCGTGACTCGATGGAATGCCCACCCCCTAACCATGGCGGGCCGTATCTCCCTCATTAAAATGGTGGTACTCCCGAAATTGTTGTATTTGTTCTTAAACATTCCATATGATCCAGGACGACACTTTTTCTCCAGCCTCCGCGCGGAGCTGATCAGGCTGGTATGGGGAGGCAAACAGCCATGGATAAAATGGGACACACTTATGTGACCATACTCACAGGGAGGCTTTGATATCCCTAACTTTGAATTGTATTACATATGTGCCCAAGCACACTTTGCCTACTTTTGGTTCCATCATCCTCGGGATACACCTCATGTGGCTACCGAGCATTGGCTTGCAGATCCTATTCCATTAGAGGGGGTTATACTCTCATCTGTCAAGCCTCGTGACCCTCGCCCCACTTTTGTGGAGTGCACGCTCCAAGCCTGGCACCGCATAGCTGACTGCCTACAGGCACCATGCCTATACCCCCCGCTGCTCCCACTTGTATATCACCCACAGATGCCCTTACTTCAGGAAGGGGTGTTCAGGAAGACCGCTAGGACTCGGAAACTTTTCTCCTGGGACGACTTATACTTAAATGGTAAATTCCGTACCCTTCACCAGTTCTACTCAAATCCCCCACCTTCTACTATGGAAACCTTTCTCTATACCCGTTTACGACATGGGCTGAAGGACTGCACCCCTGATTACCCATTGGAGCCTGTGGTGGTAACCCCGCTGCATCATGTACTACGTGCACCCACTCCCTCTCACTTAGTGTCCACATTATATCGCAGCATGTACACAGATACTGCATACCCTTCATGCGCTGCTCAGGACAAGTGGTCGGCCGAACTAGAGCATCCCATCTCAGACACACAATGGGTATTCTGTTGTAAACCAACGGAACAAGTCTCTTCTAGTAGCCGTCTGCGCATCACTCACTACAAATTTCTCCAGCGAAGCTACTACACCCCGGCTAAACTACATACGTTTGGGTTACGAGACACAAACAGATGTGATAGATGTAGGGCAGAGGATGCAGATTTCCTACATCTCGCTTGGGGATGCCCGGCTGTGTACACATACTGGCAACAAGTCTTCACAGCCTTGGACCGCATGGTATCACTATCTCTCTCGAGATCTCCTCTGGTGGCTCTACTCGGCTATACTGAGCAGATCCCAGTGAAACATCACAAATTTGTGTCCTTTGGACTTGTGCTGGCCAAACGACGCGTGGTCTGTAGATGGGGTCGCGGGTGGGCACCTAAGTTCAAGGAATGGATTGGAGACATGATCTTATAGCAGGACCAAACATGTATGTATGCAGAGCTTCTCCCAATTTCCTCACGCCCTAGGGACATATGGGGTCCACTTCAGACATAACTGCTGGAACACCCAACCACCACCGAACAGGAAGCCGGTGACCCATCCGTATAAGTATGGGATCCGGCCCTTACACCCATGCTCCTTTTTTCCTTGTTGTAACGGTCATCCCCTTCTTGCGTATGTTACCCCCAGCACTGCTTTTTATAGTGTTATAAGACATTCCTGGTATATGCTGTTCCTGTACAATACTAAGGTGAGGGCCAATAGGATGGCGGCTGGTTCCCTATGGCTGTACAAATATGTTCCACGTGACTCTACTTGTCAATTGATGTGATATGGTGTTGTGTACATTGCTGACTGTCTCCTGCATATATTGTGATCTGTTTATGTACTACTTTAATAACAATAAATAAATGTAATAAAAAAAAAAATTCAAGTTGAAAATATCATGAGACTGTACTTGTTCTGTTTTTTAACAAGGATGCCTGTGTACCTGCCTCCGCACCTTCCTCAACAAGTATGGTAACTTTACTCAACTCAAACCAGCAAAAATGCTGATGAAGGAAGTGCTCGCATGCAACTGCATAGTAGCAGATGCTTCAATTACCTCTCCTTACTCTTCGTTCATTTGTGTCGTTGCTAAGCACATAGGTTGCTTACACTCCTTCTGATGCATCAGGTTAGTCGCGTGATTCACCCCAATGATGTCCTGATGCCTCTACTGCTCCATGGTGATACACGGCTGATGCCAATTCCAGGCTCCACTGCTCAAGACAACGCCATGCTCCGTCACGTGGTTCGCCCCGCTAACGTCCTGATGCCTCCACTGCTTTGAGGTGATACACACTCAGCATCAGCTCCAGGCTGCGATGCAGTGCTCCTGAATCCTCACTGGCTTCTCTTCCTAAGCCACTACCACATCAGGATGAGGTATGTCATTCCTTTCCATTGCACAGAATGAGGCTCGATTATGCCTCCGAATCCTTCTCTCGGGTCGCAGCCGACTGTGTATATTCAAATATACAGGTACTCACGTTGCTTTAATTAGGATGAAATCTCGCAAACACCCTCAGGCACCTCTCCTTAGGGCTGTTGGACTCACGGATCAGACTTCTCCCCAGGGGGCGCAAAACGACTTCCATATATCAATCAAAGAAGTATGAAGTAAAATTCTTGACCTTATCCTCTTCCTTAAACACCTCTGCTAGGTGTCCTTTTAGATCCCATCCTCGTTGCCACTTTTGGGAAACACAAGACATCAAAAGTGGAGAATAATCTTCTTTATTCAGGTAGAAGAAATGGCCCCTGGTGAGCACAGGCTCCCAGAAACTGCCTGCCCCAGCTTCTCAAAATCCACAAGCCGGATTCCATAAGTGGAGTGCTCAGCTGCCTAGGAACAAGGTAACCAGGTTACATAGTAAACATAACAAGGTCCAAAGCCAAATTTTTTAATCATGGTCTGTTTTTAAACTGAGTTTATAATGGGACATGAATGAGAGTTCTGGAGTTGAGACTGAAGGCACTGCGAGTTTCTGTGCCTGTCAGTGAATTAAAGCAACTTAACATTAAAAATAAAAATATTAACTTAAATGTTGCCTTATGCTGGGTGCTCCTCTTCATCCCAGCAACACAGGATCCCAGAGCTACTCCCCTCTACCAATCCAGATGCTTCTCTCAGCAGCATGAAAGAAGCACCAGGATTGGCTGAGGCACACTGGTGTGACACTTTTTCAAGCACTGGGGGTTCTGTGCTTGCTCTCCACCCAGCTGTCTGAGACAGCTTGGGTTGGAATGTTTAAAGTGCGTATGTCAGGCTGGCTGTTGCAAGACAGCCGTCCAAAGTGAGATGCTCACTTCAAATCCTGAAGGGCACACTGTTCTTCCCTGCTTCTGACCTGCCCTCAGACTCATCTGCTACCAGGACAAAAAATAAAATGGTAGTAAACCTGCTTTATTGCCATTTTCTTTATCATGTTTCCTGCTCTCCAGCAGAGCAGCAACACTCCACCGCTCTCATGGAGTCACCGCTGCAGGCAGTTTTGTACCAGACTCTACTCTCATGTTATTATTCCACATCATTAAATATGCAGCTGTACAGTTTAGTATGTGGTATATTGCACTACATGTTTTAAAACCCAGTTCTTCTAAGTACCCAAACACATATATTTAAAAGATGTCCCTAGTACCGTCAGATTGCAGCAGTTGCTTTCATGCGGGGTGTACCAAACAAGGGTGCAGGCCTTTAGGCAAGGGAGTAGCCAGAAAATTAAACTACTCCCCACTTTGAATCAGAGCTCTTATGGCAGGCACCAAGCAAACAAAGTAAGACATTCTGACTTTCCCAAGAAGAGCTCTCTTGTCTCCTCCATCAAAGCATCTATCCATTCATCCTTCCATCCACCTGCTGATACCCATAATTTCACCTTTACATTCTGTCATCCATTAATTCTTTCATCTATCATTCAGTCTTTCACCATTCCATCCATCCACCCATCCATATCCAAACCTATGCATCCATCTCTATCGATCCATCTTTCTAGCCATCCTTCCTTTCACTCGTCCATCTCTCCATCCACCCTTTCACTTATTCATCCATCCTTTCAGTAATTCATCTGTCCATCCACCTCTTCACTTCATCCATCCTTGCACTCCATACATCCATCTTCCCTTTCACTCATTCATCCATCCTTTCACTCAGCCATCTATTCATTCTTCCATTCTTTCTCTCATCCATCCAACCACTCATCCATCCATTTACTCACTCATTCATCCATGCTTTCACTCATCTGCCCATTCATCCTCCCTTTCACTCATCCATATAATATAGCGTTCCGTACATAATCCCACTACAATTAACATACAACGACTCCAGTATGAACAAAAAACCAGAAATACATCAAAATGTCATTTACAACGCCAATAGCTCTAACTTTCACAAATGATTGGCCGATTGCATTGCAAATGCTTGTTTAATAAGCATGGACACAAAAATATAGGGCAGACTGGTAAAATGCTAACAAGGTTGTATGATTCTAACCAAACATGCACTGTTATTCAGCTTACTATGTAAGTAATATGTTTTCCAATAACACCTTGTAAAATTTTTTACACAAAAATCAAAACACTTTGGGGCATATTTACAAGTTCTATCACCACCACAACGTCACTTTCAGTGACGTTGTGATGGCGATAGGGTCCTAGCCTTATTTACAAGGCAGCGTGTAGGAATCTGCCTCTGTATATACTATACCAAAGTCAGGTATAGTGTGCACAGAGTCCAATGGAACCCAAAAGGTAGGCAGAGGTAAAGTAGTAGCACCTCACTCTCTATTTGTGGTAGTGTGGTCGAGCAGTAAGGCTTTATCAGAGGACAGTGTTAAGCATTTGTTGTACACACTCAGTCAGCAAATGAATTCACACACTCAAAGACTGAACTTCAGACCAATTGTTTTTGTATAAAAATATTCTTTTCGTTATTTTATTTCCTAGAACCAAGCAAGCCTGGCACAGGTAAGTGATAAGTACTTTGCAGTAAATATACAGTTTGTAACACAGTTTGGATTGCAATTGTAAATGTATTTTGATTTGATTACAGTAGTGTTACTGATAATGCAACGCTTTTTAGAATACAGTACATATACTTTGAATAGGATTCTGAGTAAAATTACAGGTAAGTTATATATTTTAGATTACTTTTTCTTACACGGTGTAGTATACCTAAATACTACACTGGGACATTTCCTGTAAACAGGTAAGTAAAAGCATTTTTGTTAGTTAGTACAATTTTAAATAATTTCTTTAGATTTTCCAACTCCACACTTAGAAACATTTCATAGGAAAAACAGTCAATGTTATCCTATGGAGGAAAATAGTGTTATCGGTTTTAGGGTAAGTATTCAGTGGTGGGAGTTGAGGTTCTGGGGGTAGACTCAGGGGTCCCCCAGGGTCAGGGATGCACTCTCGTTATACCCTCAGCGGCACTAGGGTGGCCTGGTGCAGAGTGCTGAGGCTCAATGTTATCTAAAGGGGGATTAGGGGCCTCCGGTTGGTGGCTGCTAATGAGCAGGCCACTTGGTTGTGGGAGCAAAGCTCCTGGACTTTAGCTTAGGGCAAATGGGGAAACAAAGTAGCACCAAAGGTGCACCCTCAGCAGCACTAGGACGGCCAGGTGCAGGGTGCTGTTTCGACATAGGGCGACCTGTTGTTTGCAATGGGGAACCTATGGTATGCAAAGGCACTGCAGGCTCAGGACGAAGGTCTTCTGGGTGAGACCACCACTTTGAGAGGTAAGTTGGGATGTTGAGGGTTGGTTAGGCACAGTCAGTTGGGCCACCCAAGGCCGTGGGGCGTCGGGTGCAGGGGTGACTTTTAGGGTCGATGTTCTTACCAGCTCCTGGTCGTGGTTGGAGGGACCTTCCGGATTTAGGCTGCAGGCGTCGACTGGAGGATTGTGGCAGGTCTGGGGTCACCGGATCTTGGTTCAGGATCGCCGGGGAGACCTCCTTGTGGTGTTTGCCCACTCAAGCTCGGGCCATGGACGGCGGGTGTAGAGTGGTGCAAATTCGCGGTGTCCGGCCAGAACCAGAGGTTGGCGATGAACAAATCCGGTGTTCACGGGAGACACAGTCTTTGTAGTTGAAGAAAGGCAGGTCCTCCGGGGTTTTCGAGGTTGCAGGCTGCAGGACACACCGGGATTTCGCAGGAGCAGGTTCGAGGTGGAGACAGGCTGGTAGGGCTGGGGCCAAGTCAGTGGGCGTCTTCCTCTTATTAGCTTCGGCATGGCTGTTCGGTCCTTCGTCTTCTTTTCTTGTTGTTTCTTCTGGTCTGAGGAAGCATGGTTCAGGGGTGCCCCTAAATACAAGATTTAGGGACGTTACAGGTAGGTAAAAGGTTGGGACCAATGGGTCCCTTCCCTGGGGGAGTACACCCCCTATTATGCCACCCTCTAGTGGGAGGGGGGGCATAAGACTTTCCCTGGTTGGCTGAGTCCCCCCATCTGCAAGATGGCAGGGACTGAGAGTTGTGCTTCACCCCGCCTCCCCCACCTGAGGGGTGGAGTTGGCAGAGGTGGGCACACCTCTCTTCCTCACTTGTTTTTCCCGCCGGTTCTCCCCCCCAAAGTGGGAGTCAGAACCAGTGGGGGCCAGTTGCTGAAAGCAGCAAGTGACCTGGGGAAGCTCACAAAGGCGGCGAGCCTTTGAAGCTTCCCCTTCGTGGACCCTGCCCATCCTGGGGGAGGAGGCTTGGCATCTCATCCCAGGATGTGCATTGTTCCAGGCCCCAGAGAGCAGCAGGCTCTCAACCCAGGGGTCCAGAAACATGTCTGGTGGTGGCAGCTGAAAGCAGCCACTCAGCCTGGACACTAGTGGTAGGTTCGTTTTCAGGGGCATCTCTAAGATGCCCTCTGTGTGCATTTTTCATTAAATTCCACACTGGCATCAGTGTGGGTTTAATGTGCTGAGAAGTTTGATAACAAACTTCTCAGTTTTTAGTGTAGCCATTATGGTGCTGTGGAGTTCGTAATGACAAACTCCCAGCACCATATACTCTTAATGGCAGCACTGCACTTACAATGTCTAAGAATGGACTTAGACGGGG
Organism: Calotriton arnoldi; assembly: GCA_963921515.1. NCBI lineage: Eukaryota > Metazoa > Chordata > Amphibia > Caudata > Salamandridae > Calotriton > Calotriton arnoldi. The sequence continues at coordinate 108,300 of CAWUFW010021441.1, read as the reverse complement.
GGCGCTAGAGGGCCTGAAGCAAGATGGCTGCACACTAGTGTAGCTCCGCTGGCCAGGTGACAACTATCTGTATAATATCCTAGCATCCATCTCCCAGGGGACCTGAAACAAGCAGCGAGGGCACGGACCGAGCACTGCGTTTACATTCTGCCCAAAAAAACGGAGCTGAGGCATGAAGAAGCTGCGAGGACGCGGAGCAAGCGGCCTGGCTGTGGCGAGCTGAGTCTGTGCTGCCGCGAGGCCTCTAAGGCACAAAACCACCAGCGTGTTGAACCGGGACTCTGCCGACTGGAACCCCGGGCTGCGGCATTGAGGTGCTATCACACACTGTGAACGGTACTGGTGGGCCGAGGCCTGTGAATCAACCCATCGCTGCGGACGAGGCTGTGGTGGAAGCGCCGTACCGGGGATGCAAGCACGGCCTGGGCCTGCTCATTGAGATCTAGCTGGGGAGAGCGCGGCCTCTGTCAAGCTCTATAATCGCCGTGTCAGCCATGCAGCACACCATTGTGAAGCATGGTTGTGCCGCTGCTTGTACACGATCACATTAATGAAAACTCATCCCACCGCGCAGGCATTTGAAAAATCTGCTGGGGATGCCAAATCTCGTTAAAACAATAGCGTGAAATGCGACTGTACCGCTCACAATGCTCCTCTGCTTATTGCAGTTCATAGCAATAATTTGCTCAAACTGGAATCATGCTTTCATGTCACATCGATGGAAACTCAGATCACGGGAAAATTTGGAGAACACTATTTTAATATGGATATCTCGTGCCTTCGAGAGAGGCGGGACGTCATGCTGACTTCCAAACCAACCCTTCAGCAGGGAGGAAGCCTGCAGGCATGTCTCAGTGTGCAGGCAATCCAGCGTGTCACATTCCTTCGCACTGACAATGTCAAACGCTGCGGCCATTCCGGATCTCATGCCCTGTGAGTAAATCATATTAAAAGAGTTCAGCAGCACCGAACGACTTTTGATAGCACAGTAATGTAAACTGTTAATTCACAGGCTAACAAATTAAATTGGCATCTCCCAACCACCTCGGCTCAACGTTTCTTCTCCTACGTGGTCCGACTCCAGCCCGAGGCGCTGAGCAGAGTGAATGAATGAATGAGTAATTGGCATAGTCCACTAGCGCTGCACCAACAGCTTCAAACATTTCTTTGACAGTCTGCTTGTGGGCAAATCTTAATGCGGCTTGACTGCGACTGCACACGAGAGTCCCAGGTGCCTGGACACTTTTGTCGGTCTGACGTTTCCTTTTTGTCATATACTTAACTTTCATAAGCACAATTGGGGGCAGGCAGCGCATAACATGCTTCAAAAAATCTGAAGCTATTAACAAAGTCGGGTTAAGAGTTAAAAGGCAGGAAATGGTGCCTCGGTGTTTAGTGTAGGGGCTAAAAATGTAACAAAAGCAAATCTAGAGTAATGCATCGGATACATCAATTTATATAAAGGTATAATACATTTGGGTAACTACAATGCTAATGGATTTTAGAGTTGTGCTGGCTTCTGAGTCCTAGTGTTTTGTTACAGCATAATTGGTACGAATCTAATTGGTACGAATCTGCTTTATTGTGCGGTTTTCAGGACGCATGTTAATGGCCGGGGGGTAAAATAAACACCTAACTGCAGAATTACAGAAATAGCTGGCTTGGGGAAACAGTGTCCTTTTGATACACATTGCAATCACGTTTGTGCCCCAGGGTGCTTGTTTACCAGGTGTATTGCTTTCTGATGAGGAACTCTAGCTAATCACTTTAGCATTCTCTAGATTCCAGTCCATAGAACTTCTCTTCCACAAGCACCCGTAAACAATAATATTTTTTTCAAATCATGTATTTTCAGAGATATAACCACCGAAGGCCCTGATATTATATTAAAAACAGAGCTTTGGACTATACCATTTCCTGCTAAAAGGCAATATTTCTCTCCATGTGTTCCCATACGTGGCGTGTCACACAGTTTGGTGCTTACTTTCCCTCCATGTTCAAAAACAGTAGATGTTTCACCACCCAGGCTAAGGTACTGCATAGCTAAATACATATAAGGTCCCAAAGCCGAGACCGTTTGCATTGCAAATGCTTGTTTTTTAACCTTAATGCCTTAAATCTTTCACCCGTTTTAATATTGGCTTTCCGCTTATTTTTGCCCCTGACGTTGTTTCTATTCTCTTTCATTCTCTTCCCCTTGTGTTCATTTCGTTATGATTCCATATGCTCCAGCAACTATTTCCCTTGCTTAGACTATGTACATTAACATATTTGTCCTTTAAATGACGTTTCATTCTTTTTATTTGTCGCGCTTTCTGTCTGTCTCTACTCGTGCAGCAATGACCAGCTGCAATGTTAGACAAGTTTCAAGTAATTTATAGCCAGAGCTGAGTTTGGCATCCTGTTGAATCGTGTATCCCCTAACTCAGCCCGAGCAGTGATCAGCTGCGTCTGAACCTGCCTCGGCTGAATTTCGTTTCCGAGCTGCCTAAGAGATACACGCTAAGATGGGGATACCAGATATTACACAACACCAGCAAAGCGACGCTCCATAAAAGTCCTGCAGAGGCATTGTGAATATGCCCCTAAATATCAGAGAAATGTCAGCAATTATCCAGTAGCAGGCGAAATAGCCGCCACCTTTATGTTTGCCACAACACTGCCATGGATTAGCTACTCACAATGAAATCCATAGTAAGAGAGAGGAAGGAAATCACTCATCTACAAAGCAAACATGAAACATATAGTAAATCACAACATACCTTCAAGGTTCAGGTTGTTTCAAGTTCAAATAAGCAATGTACAAATAAATGAAAGCTGATTTTTCTTTCAGTCCACTCGATGATGATTTCAAGCTCCTATACAGCTCTTTTCTAAAAACGATTTATGCAGCTTTGACGATGTTCCCGAGTTTAGTTAAAATTTATATATTCTGCCAAGGGGAAGTGATAATAATGTGTGGGTTTGGCTTATATCCGTTAGCAGCCAGACACACAAAATAACTTCTTCCTCTTTTTTCGAAGACGACTTTGCTTGTAAAGTGAAATCCGTGCCATTTCAAGCACACGAAGTGAGTTGTATTTTATTGTTTTTCATCAATTTAGATTTTCAGCAACAGATAGCTGAAAAATAATGGTTGACGTTCTGCTGTCATATTGTATACATTGGGGTGTTTGCCATCAGCTACCTGTCAATAAATGGAGAATCAGGGCATATTTACAATGCCCCTGCAGCACTTTTACGCCGCAGGAGAATCACTTTTGTGGCGCTCCAGAGGCGCAGTGTGCCGGCCCATATCTACAAGGCCATGCAAAGCCACCCAGCGTGGCTTTTCATGGCCTTGTAAATATGGAGTAAGGCAATTACTTACTCTGCATGGAAGGGGTGTTCCATTGGTGTTGCTGTGGGTGTTCCCACGCAACACCCATGGGTTTTGACACTGTCCCAGATTTACAACATAGCTTAACTCTCGGTCTGCGCTAAAACTAATGACTTCCCAAAGCAGGCGTAAAGAGGAGAAGGGCCTTATTTACAAGAAAGTAATGCAGCATGGTGCCGCAGCCCATTAGGCTGTGACATGCTGCGTTACTTTCAGAGCATGGGGATGAGTCATAAATACAACGCAACGGATCCCTGTTCTCTCCACTGCACTGGCACACAATCGGCTGCCACACGCCAATGTAGGCACCTTTGCACCATGGTGCAAGGATGCCTGCATTGCGGGTATGGTTGTTTTTGTGCAGGAAGAGACACCTTCCTGCACAAAAATAACCATGAGATGTGTCTTCCTCTTTCAATGTGTGCAGCAAAATGCAGCACGCTTAGAAAGAGGACAAAACAAGGAGAAATAAAAGTATTTCTCCTTGTTGCGCCTCTTTACGCCGATTCTGCCGCATTCCCAGATTTACGTTTCGTAAACCTGGAAAAGTGGCAGAATCCATGGGTGTTTCGTGGGAACACCCACAGCAACACCCATGACACGTCCCTTTCACACAAAGTGCTGCGTGAAAAGGGGCCATATTTACAAGGCCATGAAAAGCTACGCAGGGTGGCTTTACATGGCCTTGTAAATATAGAGCACCACACTGCTGCTGTGCAACGTGTCTGAAGTTTTTAAAAAAGCGTGATGATGCGGCCAGTGCTGGCTGCTTCATTGCACTTTTTTAGTGCTGGCAGGTCATGAGGATGGTGGGCAACACAGTGGGAGGGCATGGGTGGGGAACACAGTGGGAGGGCATGGGTGGGCAACACAGTGGGAGGGCATGGGTGGGCAACACACTGGGAGGTCATGGGTGGGCAACACAGGTGAAGGGCATGGGTGGGCAAGACAGTGGGAGGGCATGGGTGGGCAAGACAGTGGGAGGGCATGGGTGGGCAAGACAGTGGAAGGGCTTGGGTGTCCAAAACAGTGTGAGGGCATGGGTGGGCAACACAGAGGGAGGGTGTTGGGGGACAGATTTATCAATGAGTTGTGCTTCCCTTGCGCCACACAAGGTGGTGCAAGGGCGCCATAGCTACTAAGTCAGATTTATCAAGCCATGCAAGTTCACCTTGCATGGCCCTGCGTGGCTTGATAAATCTGAAGTAACACAACGCAATGCAAATCACTTTGTTGCATTACTCTGCATCAGGGAGGCATTACATGGGTAGAGCCTGGGTGTTCCCACGCATCCAACCATGGATTTTGACGCATTCCCAGATTTACTATTATTGGTAGACCTGGGAATGCGTCAAATGCTACTCCTCCACAGGTGAGGCATAACAAGGAGAAATATCTTTATTTATTTCTCCTCTTTTTTTCCTCTTTCTATGTGCGCTGCATTCTGCAGCACACACAGAAAAAGGAAAATGCCTCTGAGGATTGTTTTTGTGCAGGAAGGGGCCCCTTCCTGCACAAAAACATTCCTGTCTGCATGCAGGCACCCTTGCTCCATTGCGCTAAGGTACCTGTGTTAGCGCTAGGCGGCCAAAAGGGCACAAGTGCATTAAAAGGACAAGAATGCACTGCATGATGTTAAATACAGGACATTCCTGTCCTTTCACTTTCATGCAGTGGAGCTCAGCAAGGTGGCTTGAAGCTTTGTGTGAAATATTGATAAATCTGCCCCCAGATTCTCAATGTGCTTATTACAAAACTTGACATAGCACAAGGTAATATGACATAAAATACCTTGTACAGCTGTGCATTAGCAATAAACACTTGGAATTGTATAACTTAACACAGATTAGGACATTAGAATGTTGAGAGCTCCATTGAAGACAATGGAGTAGCTCCGGGCTTATAATGCTTATAATGCTTATAAGCCCGGAGCTCCAACATTCCAATGTTTGTTTTCAGGTTTCTCCCTTTTTAATTTAGAACATTCTACCCTTAGTGGGTGGAATATTCTAATAGCCTTATAGCCTTTATGCCTTAGGCTGTGCGTGTTGTTAAAGGCCCAAGCGCATAACTTGGGTTTAGGGCCTTTAACAGCTGGTATAGCCCTCAGCAGCGGGCTATAAGTCTATAATAACACTGCACAGCAAAAAATAAAAATGATATAGCATTAAATAGGGCAACATACCCTAAAATAAAACTTACCCAAATAAAATACATCACAGCATAGCACAACTGTGGCAGGCAACAAGCCGTGCTCATCAAGCATTAAAAAAAATGCATCTTGTCGGCAGGCAAATAAAACGGGAGTGATGGTATGACTCATACTGAAAGAGTGAAAAATACCACACCTTTCGATAAATTCTCAATCAGTTAACATGTTTCCCCTCTTCATAACACACAAGGGCCCTCTTTCTCGCCAACGCTCTTTCTTAAGTATTGGTTTAACGCTCGGCACACTGACTTGCTACAGTGACATGTCTACATTATATAGATATGTGAAATTAGCAAACAACTAATAAAAAAGCTAATTAGACTTCTACAATAATATATTCTTTTAGAAATTGTTTATATAACTGTTATGTATATCTCATGTTAATTAAAACTTCCTTTTGTGGTGTGCGGCGGCAACATTGATGGAGAACGTGGAGGGCGACTGACAACGAAAGTGGTGGCAACAATAAAAAGAAGAATAAAAGCACTATGACACGACCAGTGTTGACTACATCATAGCACTTTTTTTAAAGCCATGTTGTGCATCAGCCCGCGCTGCTGTGGAATATGCTAAAAAGAAGTTGGACTGGGATAAGCAAGATGATGGAGGCATGTGGGAGCAGCAAGAAAAGGATCGGGGAAAAGCAACACGAGGGAGGTGCAGGAGAGGAGGAAGGGAGCACCAGATGGAGGCTGGGGTGGCAGGAGCAGAGAAGGGAGAAAGAGTACCTCAATCACAGCATGAGCAGTGGATGGCCACTAATTAAGTTGAATCAATCTGTGCTTGGTCCATGTTCCAGTGAAAGGAATGGAAGTGACGCTTGGCCTGAGCTGGAAAATCAGGAAGCAGCAGAGAAGAGTGACAGTGAAGCCAATAAATGGTAAGTAATGGGCAGGCTCCAAGTCCTTTATTGTAAACAATAATGTCTTGCAGGCGAGAATGCATGCAGTGAATGCACTGTCGCAGGCTCGACCTAAAAACGACAAAATGCCACTAATAGGGGCAGACGTAAATTGGCAATAAGCAAACAATTTAAGTTGCTGACCTGGTTGCAGAACACTGAGTTTTGAAATACTTAAATGAAAACAGATCTCATTTAGAGCCTTCGATCATGTGACATTGTTGATCTAATTACTTTGAAAAACATATGATGTGCCTGAAGACTGTGACAAAGGATCATTACCATGTAATTCTTTACCTCTTTCCAGGGTAATCTGCAACTCGAGACAGGCATCTTTTTGCTTTCAGGCCAAAAAGTTGCGCAATTAAATCAGACTCTGATTAAGAGATAAATCTTCTGCAAACAAGTTATTTTTTTCTAAACATCTTTTAATTTCAATCAAGAAAAAGTAAAAAAAGATGTGACAGCAGTGATCATCACAGTCAGCATCAGATCACAAATTACATGCCTTATATATATCAGGGCAGTCCTCTCTTCTGTTTTGCCATGTTGCTCGCCCATTCCCCCAATTCCAGATCTCAGCAATATAGCTATCGTACTTAATCCTCAGTTTCTCCCAGGCTGGGAGGTCCTCCAACTGGCAGACAGAGCATCCGTCTGTTTTCATTCCAGCTCCTCCAAATCTTTGTCCATTTATGTGGGCAACCTCGCCCTTCGTAGACCACCCTCTCTGCCTGCATGCACCAATCCATGTCAGTTTCTCATTCACAGAAAGTGGGGCCGCATCTTCTGCCAGCAAGTTATGTTTTTTCTTGTCTCTGGCACAGTTACTTTGAGGATACATTATTCTGCCTCTGGATATGCAACAAGTACATTTGTTTTTAATTGATGTCTTCTTCCTTCTGTCTTGAACAACCTTGTGCTGAAGACTGGTGCATCAGGGTTAATTAACTTACCGATACTGCAAAGGAAGAAGCTTGCCATGTAGAATATACAAGCAGATGTGCTTCCCTAGGGTGCTGTCATCAGCCAGACCACTTCCCTTCAGGGGTTGCTATTCCCTGTGCATGTTAGTTCCAGGAGGGGCTCGCTACATTCAGTGTTCCCACTATATGGTTCCAGGATTCCTTTATGAAATTATGTGGAAGTATGTGTAGGGTGCACTGCCCCAGTCTGCGATGCAGTGCTCCTTTAAATGGGTGAGAAGATCAGTGCAATCAATTACAGTTTATGCAATGCCACCAGCCCAGGTGTGAACTTATGCCTGCCTTGAGTCAGTGCCTTAGTGGAAGATGGACTGCCCATTTGAAGCAATTGGTCCACCACTCACTTTGTAGGTAGCAACCAATCTATTATTCAAAAGAGGAAAAAGTTCCCCTTGCAGGCAGGTGCTGGAAGTGACTGCACAGGTACGCAATGGGATGTCTGGAGGGTCCATGGGACTTTTGTTTCCCTTTCCAAGGGGCATCTTCATGGGGACTGAGTGTGTGGCCTCCTTATGGCATACCCTCAGTGTTTCTCATGATGGATTTTTGCCTCTGCCCACACATCTATAATATGAGCAGAGGGAAAATATCTCCTCATTTGCTTTGGGCGATGCTCCCATGCAAATGACAGACTACCTCCTTAGGATCACGCCAAGTACTGCATATGCAATGGCATGATCTGTATTATAGAAAGGGCTTCTGGAAAACCAAGCAGCACAAAAATAAGGTGCATGTGCCTGTTGTGCTCCAAGTCACTTTCAATAATACACCCCAGGAGTATTCATGAACACACAAACAGCTGCTGGTGTATAGTTGCAGGTTGGGAGCCATATTTGCAAAATAGTAGTAAATTTGAACCTGCAGATTTACTTCTACGTGCAGATGCAGATTTACTAAATTTTGGAGTTCATCAATTCATACTCAAATTATCAGGGACGGTTACGCCTAACGCAGGTTTCCATGTGGATTCCAGTGGGAATTGCACGATTCCAACCTTTTGTTTCCATTCCGTGGTAGAGAACTACCGACAGGGAAAATGGATTCCCTTGTGCAAATGCACCTTTTTACATTTTTTGCCCTGCAAGGAAAAAAATACCTAGGGAAAAAGCCTTTCCCTAGTCCCCCATCGAATATGTATGTGATAAATATCCTACCATTTCCATGGTGGTAATGAATTGGATCATAGTTTGGGAATGCTGACACACATCCATTTTATTGTGAGCATTCTCAAACTATCAAGGCAAGCCACCCCTTGAAAACTAATTTTCCTACCCCTTTAGTGGATTTACTGTTGCAAAGATCTCTGCACTCATGGCTCAAATATCCACCCCTGTAAATGGGCTTCTGATTGCTAGTAATTCCTGGTAAGTGTAGAAAAGGTACATTTGGTCAAAACATAAGTTTACATCCATATTTATCTATGTGAATAGCCCTTGGTGTTGCTCACAAGGAAGAATGGAGGTAAGGCTTGGTCCTTCCATATCCATTGTCCATGTGCATCCAAGGATATCCTGACTTCAGGAGCACCTCCCTGCCCTCTGTACACATGTGCTTTGCTGATTGGCCCTCAGGCTTGCAAACAGCCCTGAAGCCTGCCCCTCACACCTGCACAATCCCTTAGGTTTGTGGAGGTAATCCCAAGACAGATACCTCCATTTTATAGACCCAGCTTCTCTGAGCCCTAAACAGCCCAGTGAGCAAAGGCAAAGAAGGTGGTAAGAACACACGCTTTGTGCTGTGTATTCTGAAACTTTCAAAACTGCTCTTTTCCTCTAACTGTGACTTCAAATGTATCTTTTCTCTTGGTTTCTGTGCAATTTGTACTTTTAAAACTGCTGTTTTCTTCTACCTGTAACTGTTTAAATGTATCTCCCTGTTTTCCCCTATACTGTGTTAAGGCCTCTAGAAGGCAGTCCAGCCCCCTTTCTTAGAGCCTGTCTGTATCAAAGGAGATTGTGACTTCGGGAGCACTTCCCTGCCCCCCCTTCACACCAGTCTGTGCCAATGGCTGACACCTGCACTACCTCCCTAGTGCGTGTGTCGGCATTTGTCCGACACTGGTTAGGCACCTAAAGCCCCCTGTGGTGCAGAGAGCCAGAGGGAGTCTTTTAATTTTTTTAATACTCAGGCTGCTCGGGAAGAGATTCTTGAGGAGTCAGAGGACCTGATTTATATCTTGGTGGATGTGTTACTCTGTCACAATGGTGACATATATTGTGTCCACCAAAATATAAATCTCATTATATACTATGGGATTTATATGTCGGCAGACAGGATATCTGTCACCATTGTGATGGAGTAACCCGTCCACCAAGATCTAAATAAGGCCTTTGGGGGGCTTGCATAGATCTGCAATCCAGGGTTCTGAAAGATATACGCAACATCCTAACAAACCTAAAGAGAGACATCCGTGCCTTAGAGTGCCAACATTTTCAATCGTGGGAACTGGAGCTACTGGCTCAAATACGGGAAAAGCTCACAACCTTCCAAGAGGAAGCCGAAAGAGAAACCAAATTCCTACATAAATTCGCTCAGGCCCGCAGATACGGGGAGGGTGACCGCCCTGGCAAGACATTGTTGAATCTGTTAAACCCCTCCAGGGCCTCCACCTACATCACTGAGCTCCACACACCTAATTTGACGCTGGTTCCCACACAACACACAAACTGTCATACTAGACACTATGAAAAACTTTTATACCCAGCTATACACCACAACGTCGTCTCCCCAAGACTCAGAATTGCTGGAATACTTAGACACAATAGAGCTGCTGTGTCTGGATAGGGCACACCGCGATTACCTAGACAAGCCTTTCACCGCTGAGGACATACAGCTAGTCATACAAAGCCTACCAGGAGATAAGGCCCCTGGAGCCGATGGGCTCCCTTTGGCATTCTACAAAGAATACGCGTCACTCTTGGCTCCTCGTCTGCTGGAGGTTTATTGGGAGGAGCTCCACAGAGGGTCACTTCCACCGTCAATGCGAGGCAGTCATTATCACATTGCTTAAACCAGGCAAAGATCCTACATCTTGTGACTCATATCGTCCTTTGCCACTAATAAACATAGATAATAAAATATTTGCCAAATTATTGGCAAATAGGCTGCAACCATTACTCCCACTTATTGTTCGACTGGACCAGTCGGACTTTGTGCCGGGCCGTTCCACACCCCACAACCTTAGGACCATGTTTGCCCTGATGCACTATCTCGCTCCTCACGTTTCAGCGGTAGTCGCACTACTAGATGCCACTAAGGCATTTGATTCTTTAGAGTGGAAGTTCCTTTTCATACTCCTGGCCCGGCTGGGGCTGAGCCGCACATTCATACAGCAAGTCCAACTCCTATATACTTCGCCCACCGCCAGGGTCAAGGTTAACGGGCTTATATCTGATCCTATTGCAATCTCACGGGGCACCTCCACAGAGCCTCTGGTGGCACGGCTGAGGCAGCACCATGTGAACAGGGGTGTGGGCTTCACCACTAGAGGACTTATAGTGTCCATGTATGCTGATGACATCACTCTCTACATTAAGGACCCGGCTGTGAACCTCGCACCCGTTACGCAAGAACTGGTACGTTCCATGAGCCTCTCCGGGATACACATAAACTGAGCCAAGTCCACCCTTTTCCCACTCACCGAAGGCACAGGCACATACAGCCCAGAGTTACCGATAGCTTGGGCAGACTGCCCAACGCGCTACTTGAGCGTCTGGTTAAGCAGAGACATACAAGAGCTTTGGAGCACCAATTATGGAAGGGTAATGTCATGGATAGAGGAAAAGATTCACAGGTGGAAGACTTTACCCCTCTCCCTCTCCGTATTGCTATCACTAAAATGATAATCCTCCCTAACCTACTCTACCTGTTTGTAAATATCCCTATGGCCATGACTACGCAATTCCTGAAGCGTCTTAAATCAAGCATGGTCGAGTTAGTATGGGCAGGAAAACAGCCCAGAGTGTCCTGGGAACTTCTCACACTGCCACAGGGAGGACTGGGTGCCCCAGATTTTACATTAGATGCACATTGTGCCAAAGCTCAGTTTCTTCACTTCTGGCAGCACCCAACGCCTTTTCAACCATGTGTAGCCATCGAAATAGATCGAGCTGCTCCCCTTCCATTAACTACAGCACTATACAAATGCTACCAGCACCCCAGGCTAGAAATAGACACAACAGAGACACTGAGATGGGCATGGGAGGGGCTCCAAAAAAGAGCAAACCTGGGCAAATTACACGCACCATCCATCCCGTTAGCAAAAAAAACACAAATCCCCTTGCTAATGGAGCAGGGTACATTGGCTCGAGCCCAACAGCTCAACATCATCACATTCGTGGACCTATACTCAGAAGGCCAATTTCTTACCCTGCAACAATTAAGTGGATCTCCCCGGCCGGTGCCACTAGACATACTATTATATCTCCAGCTGCGGGCGGCTTGCCGAGCAATACATAATACATTGCCTGCCGCCCCGCCGCCACTTCCAGCATTGGAGCATGTGCTTACGGAGCCGTCGGCATGCAAATCAATTTTGCGTATCTACACCATCACACAGCACACATCCCCAATTATTCTGCCAAAATCATGCATGGGATACAGAACTGGGCTGTCCCATCCCTGATTCACAATGGAATTTCTGCTGTGGCCAACTTAAGCAGCTCTCACCGAACTACCGCCTCAGATTAATATACCTCAAATTCTTGCACCGATTATACCATCCCCCAGTGCAACTGCATCGCATAGGCTTTCGGCCAGATACTAAATGTTGGCGCTGCGGGACACCAGAAGCAACCCTCTTACATCTGGCCTGGGACTGCCCACGAGTGGCTGGGTTCTGGATGGAGGTGTTCAGACACACAGAACACATAACAGATTCACGACGGTGCAGTGGTATGGTTATAGGTAAAATGGCGCTCCAAGAATGAGTAGCACTTACACTCTATTTAGATTTCTGAGAAATTTATATGGACGGTGCTGAAAGGTGAGAAGCACCACCAGTCTCCCCAAACACGTGGTCGAAACCAACATAAACATAAACACAATCCTCAGCACACGTCCTTTAAGTAATATGCAATTATCCAATTTGTTTTAGTCAAGCATAAATGATACAGAGAAATTTTCGAGCTTGGTTTCTTTTCTTTATTCTCTTTGTTCTTGCATCAGCCAACACGTGTTTCGTCGCACAAAGGAATTTTGTCCCGCGACTTTCTCAAGGCTGTATATACAAAACAAACACAAGCCCTTTGTAAAATTAAACAAAACAGGTGTATTTAATACACCCATCAAACCTCACCCGTGTGCATAGCGGTATTCTATACGAATTTCTGCGGCAAGCACAGGGATCTTTGCCCAAGAGACCGTGCTCATTCCAAAGCATGGGAAATAATAGGTTGTTAAATGTAGGCCATCAAAATCTCACCCAATATATTAAGTGGTGATGGAGAAAACCAATAAAAAGGTCCTGATTGTCGGTATCTATCTGCGTGCACCCAGTGTGTGTGCACTGATCAATACGTGTCACGATTAAAAAGCACGATCACCTCCTGTGTCACACACACTTGAGGACCTAGTGCCAATTACTAGGTGACGGTGAGACGAGCAAAATCAGTGCAATACGTGTGGTGGCTTTAAAATAAATCCCAAATCACTCCTCACAAGTAAAAGATCAGAAATACCTTACAAGAGTCCAAAATGTTCCCTGAAAAAACCCAAAACCTATTTTAGTATGCACTATTAAGAGTAGACCGGTTCACTAGATATCCACTACATTGAAGTATTAAGGCTACCTACTTTATCAGTGGTGATAATTCCATCCCACTGGAAAATTAAAATCTATGTTCCGATGTCCACGTCGCATTTAACCGTGGATCTTCATCATGAGCCAAACCTAGAGCACTAAAGAAAGATAGGGATGTCTTATACCTCATATGTGATCACGTATCGGCTAAGTATAAGCAAACTTCCTGTATCTTAGCGCCGTGTACAGCAGTATATAAAAGCACACAGCATAAATCAGCAGTATTCAGCATGCTATTTAAAGCTATCTGTGTTCGCGCTGGGTATTATTAAAAAGTTACATTTCAACGCTTATGATATTACGCTATGTAAACCTGTATCTAATAACATATAGCATGTCTCTACAGTAATCACCACGCTATTCCAAAATATCTATGTTCCCGCCGGGTATTCCCCCAAACGCCTCACTTAAGCTTAAAACTCTTAGTAAACTTAACCAGTTCCTCCAGATTCTTCTAAATCTGCTGTGTCACACATTCAAATCAAAATTTCCACCATTACCTCGTGTCACTATTTGATAGCTAGGCTACTACAATACAGTGCCTCTGCTTACCGTAAGAAGGACATGTAGGCCCCCACATCAGCGCCGTGTTCTCGAGTGCGAGAATGCTGGTCTCTATGATCCACCATTTTTAAAACCTTCCAGCTCACACGTGACATAAACAGAGAAAAGGGACCAGATACCCTTCTCAGCTTTGGGAGCCATCTTGTAACGTGCTCCTAATGTGCTAAAAAAAGCCGGATTGCTATTTATAATCAACACTGGACTGACCATAAATTGGATATCAAACATATTCTAAAACGCCGATTATATTTCCTAAAATTGCATGAAAGAAAATATGTCAGCGTCCTTTCGTACTCCTCCCTTCTTGTATATCGTTCCTGCCTCTCAAAACGGGCGCCATCTTTAAGCCATCTATTCCATATACACGTGTTTTCTTATTAGTTCAGTGAACACCCAAGTGTATCAAAATAGATATATCTAACAGATCCCACATCTGCTAGGTGAAAAATATTCTGTAGTCAGTTCATTTGCGTTAATTTTGTGTCTGTTTGATAGTGAACTATCTTACTCAATTACATCCTTTATGTAGATGTATCCAATTGTATCCACAGTCATTCTCGTGTAAGTTTGAGATATTGGAGGTCTCCATTCCCATGCATGTTATAATTAGTAAAGTGGTGCATACTAAATTGATAAACAAATCCATATTCACTCAAAGAACAGTTATTAACAGAATTGTTGCATAAAGTAAATATTAAAAAGGCAAAAGAAAGGAAAAACTGTGGTTAATGAAAGGTCATACAGTTTCTACATTAATCAACATTGAGTACATCAAGTTGTTCATTTACACAGAAAGTAATGTAACTCTGGATTAATGTTCAGTTTCTATATCAGTTTCTACATTAATCAACATTGAGTACATCAAGTTGTTCATTTACACAGAAAGTAATGTAACACTGGATTAATGTTAATTCCTATATCAGTGCACCGTAATCTCATGATCCAGAGTGCTTCCCTCTTCCGTAAGGCTAGCTCTCTGTTTCCTCCCCTGGGGTGTCTCTGAATATATTCTATACCATAAAATGAAAACTGTTTGTTGGTATTCTGTGAGGGGCAATACATGATGTGTGCAGAGATGGGATACCTTTCATCACTCTGTTTCACTGCCCTCATATGTTCTGCAATCCTTTCATGTAATGTTCTTATTGTGCTCCCTACATATTTTTTATTGCATTTGCATTCAATGACATAAACCACAAATTTGGTCATACAGTTTATGTTAGTCAATATCTTGTATGTCTTGTTCCCTGGGCCTCTGAAATCTGTCTTGTTGTTCCAAGCCCATTTACAAACAGTACTGTGTCCACATCCATAGAACCCTTTCATTCCTTGGGTTAACCAATTTTCTATTGTTAGCGCTCTGGGGTAACTAGGGCTGAGTAGATTTCTCAAGGAAATCCCTCGTCGGTATGTGATGTTGGGTCTCTCTGACACGGAAACCCCCAGGGATCTGTCTGCTTTTAGAATGTGCCAGTGCCTGTGTAGACTCCGCATCATAACCGCTGATAGTGTATTATACCCTGTTATCATCCGCACTTTGTCATCTCTCTGTGTATCTTTGGTACGTTCTCTAAGAGTGTCTTGTCTCTTAATTTATTTTGATTCTCTTCTCCGCTCTGGCCAAAGTCTCATTATTGTAACCTCTTTTTCGGAAGCGGGCCAACACTGCTTTTTTGCACTCCTCATATTCTTTTTCTTCACTACAATTGCGTCTCACCCGAACAAGTTCACCAAATGGGATGGACCTAATCTGGTGAGCTGGATGAGCACTAGAAGCATGAAGTAATGCATTACATGATGTTTTCTTGCAGAATAGTTTGCTTTGAATCTTATTGCCACTTGTGTATAGTTCCACATCTAAGAATGCAATTTTACTTGTGCTGTGCTCAAAAGTAAACCTGATGTTGCAATCATTACCATTTAGGTTTTCGACAAATACTAAGAGTTTGCTGGTGGTGCCTGTCCATATCATTAAGCAATCATCAATATAACGACCCCAATATAAAATAGAGTCATTCCACTCAGATCCCATTGGGCCCCAGATCCTCATCTCCTCGAACCAACCCATAAACAGATTGGCATACGAAGGAGAGAATCTGGAACCCATGGCAACCCCCTGCTTCTGCCTGTACCATTCGTCTTTAAACAAAAAGATGTTATTATCCAGAATCAGCTCAATCATTTTGATTATGTGATCTATTAGAGTCCAGATGGGGTTGTTAGGAAGAGGTTCATAGCATTCCTGATCATTCAATTGTGATAAAATATCACGTTCATAATCTGTGTTCTGCATTATGACTATGTTCTCCCCGTTATCTGCTTCACGGATCATGATGTCTTGATCCTGCATAAGACATTTAAGTGCATCACGTTCTCTATATGTCAAATTGTCTTTAATTTTGATGGTCTGTTTCTTTCTATCCATGTGCTTGTCTAAATCAGATAATACCAATTTATGAAAGATATCTATATTGTTGCGTGCCAAAAGAGTTGGTGTCCACTTGGATTTCTCCCTTAGGCTACTGGAAATGCTAGGGTCGCTGACCACATTCAAGTCCCGCATAATCATATCCGTAGTTATTATCTCATCCTCACAATCAGTAAGTGACACAAGTAATCTCGTGTCCAAAATGTCTTGAATTGAAATTTCACTAGAGGCGAAAACCCCACGTTTTGGTTGCATATTTTTATTGCCACAATCCATTGTCAGAAAATGTTTCTTGATTTTCAGCCTCCTAACAAATTTAAACAAGTCTATTTTAAGTTCACACATATCACCAATACTGCTTGGACAGAAGCTCATGCCCTTCGATAATAGAGATATGGTATCATCAGAGAAACATTTATTGGTCAGGTTCACTACATTAACATCATTCATTTTGCGAAAAAATATGATTACTTAATGCCAAAAGATAGCCTACTTAGAACAAAGGAAGGACAGTCAGTTTGTTCTAGTTCTACATCTCTGGACACCGTCCACACTAGTGAAAGTGAAACAGAAAGAGGAGAGGGCTCTAATAATGCTACGAACAGTGAAAATCGTTTTTTACAAGAAGTTCAAAGGATAAAAAAAGGAAACAGGGAGCAAAGCAGACGCCCCGCAAAGGCAGCAAGACGGGGAAAGAGAGGGGGTGCAGGGAGAAGAGAGACCCGGAATGAGAACCAGGTCGTGGAACCTGAAAAAATGAATGATGTTAATGTAGTGAACCTGACCAATAAATGTTTCTCTGATGATACCATATCTCTATTATCGAAGGGCATGAGCTTCTGTCCAAGCAGTATTGGTGATATGTGTGAACTTAAAATAGACTTGTTTAAATTTGTTAGGAGGCTGAAAATCAAGAAACATATGATTATGCGGGACTTGAATGTGGTCAGCGACCCTAGCATTTCCAGTAGCCTAAGGGAGAAATCCAAGTGGACACCAACTCTTTTGGCAGGCAACAATATAGACATCTTTCATAAATTGGTATTATCTGATTTAGACAAACACATGGATAGAAAGAAACAGACCATCAAAATGAAAGACAATTTGACATATAGAGAACGTGATGCACTTAAATGTCTTATGCAGGATCAAGACATCATGATCCGTGAAGTAGATAAGGGGGAACATAGTCATAATGCAGAACACAGATTATGAACGTGATATTTTATCACAATTCAATGATCAGGAATGCTATGAACCTCTTCCTAACAACCCCATCTGGACTCTAATAGATCACATAAACAAACATCTAAGACGATGGCATGAATGTGGGTTACTGGATGATGATGAAGTTACTTACCTTAGAGTTGACCGTCCTAGATACCCATGCATCTACACGCTTCCTAAATTACACAAAGACCTTCCCTTTCTTCCAGGCAGACCCATCATTTCAGGAAATGATGGGCCAACCGAAAGATTATCAGAGTATGTTGACACATTTCTGAAACCTATGGTGGGCAATCTAGCATCTTACATCCGGGACACGAAACATGTTCTGGCAATACTCTCTGATCTTATTTGGGAGGATAGCATGACCTTGGTCACCCTAGACGTGACAGCCCTATACACGAGCATTAGGAGAGAAACAGGCCTGCGCACTATTAGAAAAATTCTAAACACAAGATCAGCAAGTGCATGGGACCATACAGAGATGTTAATCGAAATGATTGAGCTGATTCTGGATAATAACATCTTTTTGTTTAAAGACGAATGGTACAGGCAGAAGCAGGGGTTGCCATGGGTTCCAGATTCTCTCCTTCGTATGCCAATCTGTTTATGGGTTGGTTCGAGGAGATGAGGATCTGGGGCCCAATGGGATCCGAGTGGAATGACTCTATTTTATATTGGGGTCGTTATATTGATGATTGCTTAATGATATGGATAGGCACCACCAGCAAACTCTTAGCATTTGTCGAATACCTAAATGGTAATGATTGCAACATCAGGTTTACTTTTGAGCACAGCACAAGTAAAATTGCGTTCTTAGATGTGGAACTATACACAAGTGGCAATAAGATTCAAAGCAAACTATTCCGCAAGAAAACAGCATGTAATGCATTACTTCATGCTTCTAGTGATCATCCAGCTCACCAGATTAGGTCCATCCCATTTGGTGAACTTGTTCGGGTGAGACGCAATTGTAGTGAAGAAAAAGAATATGAGGAGTGCAAAAGGAGTGTTGGCCCGCTTCCGAAAAAGAGGTTACAATAATGAGACTTTGGCCAGAGCGGAGAAGAGAATCAAAAAAATTAAGAGACAAGACACTCTTAGAGAACGTACCAAAGATACACAGAGAGATGACAAAGTGCGGATGATAACAGGGGGTAATACACTATCAGCGGTTATGATGCGGAGTCTACACAGGCACTGGCACATTCTAAAAGCAGACAGATCCCTGGGAGTTTCCGTGTCAGAGAGACCTAACATCACATACCGACGAGGGATTTCCTTGAGAAATCTACTCAGCCCTAGTTACCCCAGAGCGCTAACAACAGAAAATTGGTTAACCCAACGAATGAAAGGGTTCTATGGATGTGGACACTGTACTGTTGGTAAATGGGCTTGGAACAACAAGACAGATTTCAGAGGCCCAGGGAACAAGACATACAAGATATTGACTAACATAAACTGTATGACCAAATTTGTGGTTTATGTCATTGAATGCAAATACAATAAAAAGTATGTAGGGAGCACAATAAGAACATTACGTGAAAGGATTGCAGAACATATGAGGGCAGTGAAACAGAGTGATGAAAGGTATCCCATCTCTGCACACATCATGCATTGCCCCTCACAGAATACCAACAAACAGTTTTCATTTTATGGTATAGAACATACTCAGAGACACCCCATGGGAGGAAACAGAGAGCTAGCCTTACGGAAGAGGGAAGCACTCTGGATCATGAGATTATGGTGCACTGATATAGGAATTAACATTGATCCAGAGTTACATTACTTTCTGGGTAAATGAACAACTTGATGTACATAATGTTGATTAATTTAGAAACTGATATAGAAACTGAACATTAATCCAGAGTTACATTACTTTCTGTGTAAATGAACAACTTGATGTACTCAATGTTGATTAATGTAGACACTGTATGACCGTTCATTAACCACGGTTTTTCCTTTCCTTTGCCTTTTTAATATTTACTTTATGCAACAATTCTTTTAGTAACTGTTCTTTGAGTGAATATGGATTTGTTTATCAATTTAGTATGCACCACTTTACTAATTATAACATGCATGGGAATGGAGACCTCCAATATCTCAAACTCACCAGAGAATGACTGTGGATACAATTGGATACATCTGCATAAAGGATGTAATTGAGTAAGATAGTTCACTATCAAACAGACACAAAATTAATGCAAATGAACTGACTACAGAATATTTTTCACCTAACAGATGTGGGATCTGTTAGATATATCTATTTTGATACACTTGGGTGTTCACTGAACTAATAGGAAAACACGTGCATATGGAATAGATGGCTTAAAGATGGCGCCCGTTTTGAGAGGCAGGAACGATATACAAGAAGGGAGGAGTACGAAAGGACGCAGACGTTTTTTCTTTCATGCAATTTTAGGAAATATAATCGGCGTTTTAGAATATGTTTGATATCCAACTTATGGTCAGTCCAGTGTTGATTATAAATAGCAACCCGGCTGTTTTTAGCACATTAGGAGCACGTTACAAGATGGCTCCCAAAGCTGAGAAGGGTATCTGGTCCCTTTTCTCTGTTTATGTCACGTGTGAGCTGGAAGGTTTTAAAAATGGCGGATCATAGAGACCGGCATTCTCGCACTCGAGAACACGGCACTGATGTGGGGACCTACACGTCCTTCTTACTGTAAGCAGAGGCACTGGATTGTAGCAGCCTAGCGTTCAAATAGTGACACGAGGTAATGGTGGAAGTTTTGATTTGAATGTGTGACACAGCAGATTTAGAAGAATCTGGAGCACCTGGTTAAGTTTACTAAGAGTTTTAAGCTTAAGTGAGGCGTTTGGGGCAATACCCAGCGGGAACATAGATGTTTTGGAATAGCGTGGTGATTACTGTAGAGACATGCTATATGTTATTAGATACAGGTTTACATAGCGTAATATCATAAGCGTTGAAATGTAATTTTTAATAATACCCAGCGCGAACACAGATAGCTTTAAATAGCATGCTGAATACTGCTGATTTATGCTGTGTGCTTTATATACTGCTGTACACGGCGCTAAGATACAGGAAGTTTGCTTATACTTAGCCGATACGTGATCACATATGAGGTTTAAGACATCCCTATCTTTCTTTAGTGCTCTAGGTTTGGCTCATGACGAAGATCCACGGTTAAATGCGACGTGGACATCAGAACATAGATTTTAATTTTCCAGTGGGATGGAATTATCACCACTGATAAAGTAGGTAGCCTTAATACTTCAATGTACTGGATATCTATTGAACCGGTCTCCTCTTAATAGTGCATACTAAAATAGGTTTTGGGTTTTTTCAGGGAACATTTTGGACTCTTGTAAGGTATTTCTGATCTTTTACTTGTGAGGAGTGATTTGGGATTTATTTTAAAGCCACCACACTTATTGCACTGATTTTGCTCGTCTCACCGTCACCTAGTAATTGGCACCAGGTCCTCAAGTGTGGGTGACACAGGAGGTGATCGTGCTTTTTTAATCGTGACACGTATTGATCAGTGCACACACACTGGGTGCACGCAGATAGATACCGACAATCAGGACCTTTTTATTGGTTTTCTCCATCACCACTTAATATATTGGGTGAGATTTTGATGGCCTACATTTAACAACCTATTATTTCTCATGCTTTGGAATGAGCACGGTCTCTTGGGCAAAGATCCCTGTGCTTGCTGCAGAAATTCGTATAGAATACCGCTATGCACACGGGTGAGGTTTGATGGGTGTATTAAATACATCTGTTTTGTGTAATTTTACAAAGGGCTTGTGTTTGTTTTGTATATACAGCCTTGAGAAAGTCGCGGGACAAAATTCCTTTGTGCGACGAAACACGTGTTGGCTGATGCAAGAACAAAGAGAATAAAGAAAAGAATCCAAGCTCGAAAATTTCTCTGTATCATTTATGCTTGACTAAAACAAATTGGATAATTGCATATTACTTAAGGGACATGTGCTGAGGATTGGGTTTATGAACACATAACAGGTCAGGGACTGCCGAGTTTTGACATTGGTGGCATTTCTGGGTTATGTGCTCGACGCCCCCACAACAAGTCGGCGGCTCTTGGTGATGCTGCTCCTGCTGGCCAAACATTGGGTGGCCATACACTGGGGGAAGACGATGGCCACAGACATAAAAACCTGGTTTATAGATGTTGCACATTGCAAAGAACAACTGACATGCTACTGGGATCTCATGCCGGGCAGATCTCGTCCAAAAGACATCGGGTCCCCATTCACACACTGGCTCCGCTCACTGAATAGCGATGTATCATAGCAAATGTTTGATCAGCACAACATACTACTGTTTGGATAACACTGTAATGATAGTGTAAAAACTGGTTGCATCAACTAGCCCTTGATCCCTGGAAACTAAATGCATGTCCACGGGAGCCTGCGGGATCCATTGGGTTATGTGTCTGCTGTGTGGCTAAGATGTTGCGAAAGTAGCCAAAAAGGTTGTGACAGATGCTTACGCAGTAATAAGACTTTGCTTCACTATCCATGAATAGCAAAACATCTGTATAGTCAAATTATGTTGTGATTTGTTAGAATGTTAAAATCTGTTATATATCAACATTGATTCTGCCGGGCAAGCAAATGTGTTTGTTGTATGCTTTTTAAACTGAAAACTAAATAATAAAAAAAAAATAAGATCTAGCTCAGGCCCAGAGTTTTTTTTTGTGTGTAATGACGATCAGCATGCAGGGCGGGCTGGCATCATTATACTAAAGTAAAAGTAAAACAAGCCGTTGGGCTCGTTTTACTTTCACTGTGCCAGTGCTTGGGGGATATCCCTACCCAGTGGATCCCTGCTTGGGGATCACCATAGGAGTATGATCCCCAAGCAGGAATATACCCACTAGCATAAGGGATGTTGGGCGAGTGGTCCTTTAGGCAAGGGCTTTTGCTCCCCCCACCCAAAGCGTAGATCAGTCTTTCTGCCTATCCTGGGTTGCAGATGGGGTATTTACACCTGATCTGCCCACTGGGAGGATAGAAATCCAACTAAACACCATGGTTTTTAATTTAGAAAAGTTATATGGGGTGGGGCTGCCCAATATTCACATGGCCATGCCCATGTTTTTACCCCTAAAAACTATTATGTCAGTCTTTCAGCAACCCCGGAGGGCAGATGGAGGTGATTGCCCCCAATTTGCCCCCGGAGAGCAGAAAGCCCACTAGACAACAGGGTATGTATTTTTTTTAAATATATGGGTGGGGGCTGCCCACCATGGGGTTAGCCATGACTCCACCCCAATAAGAGAGATAGTCTTTCTGCCCCCCTATGGGGGCAGATGGGAGCCTTCACCTCAGATCTGGCCTCCTGGGGAGGGCAGAAAGGCCACTAGACAGAAGGGATTTTATCTTGCAATAATTATAGGGGTTGGGGGCTGCCCATAATGGGTATGGCCATGACCCACCCCTAAAAACTATTCTGATAGTCGTTCTGCCCCCGCTGGAGGGCAAACAGGGGTGATTACCCCCAATCTATCCCTCCCAGGGTGGGAGAAAGCCCACTAGGCACCAGGGAATGTATTGTTAATATTTTTAAATAAAGGGCTGGGGCTGGCCACCATGGGCAGAGCCATGCCCCAACCCCAATAAGAGAGATAGTCTTTCTGCCCCTCCTGGGAAGTAGATGCAAGTAATTACCCTGATATTCCCCCCCGGGGGTGGCAGAAAGCCCACTTGACGAAAGGGTAATTGTTTAAAATATTTATACTGGGTGGCGGCTGCCCATTATAGGCATAGCTATGCCCCATCCCCTGAAACTATAGAGCCCAATGGAGGGCAGATGGGGGGATTATCCCAATCTGCCCCCTCAGGGGGGCAGAAAGCCTACTAGACTCCAGGGAAGGATTTTTTTTTTTTTAAATATAGGGTTGGGGGCTGCCCACCAAGGGCATGGCTATGCCCCAATTCCCAACTAAACAGGGCAACTGCCTTTTTGCACCCTGGGGAGGCAGATGGGGATAATTACCCCCAATTTATCACCCTGGGGGGTCGGAAAGCCCACTGTGTGGCAGCAATATATATTTTTTAATAATTAATGAGGTGGGTCTAGCATCAGGCCCCACCCTCAACACTAAAACCTTAACAGTTTTTCTCCTCCCCTACGGACTAAGACATCCCATCCCAATGGTAAGTGAGAGGACATTTGATTTTATTGGATGTTCTTTTTACATATGGGCCAGGAGAGTGTGTCTAACTCACAATATTGTCTCACTTGCAATGGTAAGCGGCTGAACTTTTTGGATGTGGGTAGGCTGCCATTTAGAAAAACCTATCAGTCCCATACAGTTCTGAATACTAGACATCTGGGGGAGTCCAGGGTGGTGTCCTTCGCATGCATCCCACACTATTTTCTTACCTACAATGTCCTTCAAACTTCAAATGTTGACAAAAAACACACATTTCCTCACATTTCTGCAAGGAAAAACCCTGAAATCTATGGGGAAACACAAATCTCCTACCACACAGCACTTCTCAAAGTCTCCTGATAAAAATGGTACCTCACTTGTGTGGGTGGGCCAAGAGACCTTGACACAAAAGGCCCTAAATTGCTACCTGGAGAGATCAGCAATAGTGATGGCCGAAGCATTTGGGGCCGTGCTCAGCCACCACTCATGGAAACCTACAAACCAAAGACAGTTTTGAAAAGTAGACAAACATGGAATTCCAGGGTGGTGTGTCTTATGTGAATTCCACAAGGTTTTCTTACCCACAATGCAATGCGAACCTCAAACTGAAAGCATGCATTTTCTTTACATTTCTGTGATAGAAACTTCAGGTATCGACAGGAATCGACAATATTCCTATGACCCAGCATTACCCCACTTGAGCCAATAAAAGCACTGCACCACTTGTGTGGTTGGGCCTAGTGCCTGCAACAGGAATGGATCAAACTCAGGTCAATAGAAATCCACACGGAAGGTCTCCCATTGCACTTGGTTGATCTGTTCCTGTCACGGGCAGGGGGTCCAGCCACACAAGTGGAGCAGCGTTTTTATCAGCACAAGAGGGTTAGTGCTGGGTAGTAGGAATTTTGTGGATTCCTGCCAATTCCAGAAGTTTCCATCACAGAAATGTAAGGAAAATTTGTGATTTTAAGCAAAGTTTGAGGTTTGCATAGCATTATGGGTAAAAAACCTAATGTGATCCACACAAGGCACACTACCCCATGCTCCCCTAGTTGTCTAGTGTTTAAAAATGTGCAGGCTTGCTAGGTTTCCCTAGGTGCCGACTGTGCTAGGGCACAAAATCCACACCTACCCACTGTGCAAAAAAATGGGTCAGTTTTGAGTGGACAATTGTGATGTATCCATTTTGCTTTTTGGGACATTTCCTGTAGTGGGCACTAGGCCTACCCACGCAAGTGAGGTACCATTTTTTCAGATGACTTAGGAAAATGTTGGTTTGAAGGAAGTTTGTGGCTGTCCATAGATTCCAGAACTTTTCAGCACAGAAATGTGAGGAAAGTGTGTTTTTTAGTCACAGTTTCAGGTTTGCAAGTGATTCTGGGTAAAAGAACCAGGTGAGCGTCACATGAATCAACCCATCCAGGATTTCCTTAGGGGTTTAGTATTAAAAAATGTACAAGTTTGTTAGGTTTCACTAGATGTGGTTGAGCTAGGGTCCAAAATCCACAGCTACCCACTTTGCAAAAAACAGATCAGTTTTGAGTGGAAAATTGCATTTCTTGTCGCGGGCACTAGGCCTATCCACACAAGTGAGGTACCATTTTTTCGAAAGACTTAGAGGAATGTTAGGTGGAAGAAATTTTCTGGCAACCTGCAGATTCCAGAACTTTCCATCGAAGAAATGCAAGGGAAATGTGTTTTTTTGTCAAAGTTTGTGATTTGCAAGGTGTTAATATTGTAAAAATACGACATTGATGTACACTTTGATATATGCACATATAACAACGAACATGAATCGCTGTTGTCAGATGTACCCGATATGACCTCCCCATCAACCCTGAGTCAGAAATCCGTGGTCAGGCAGGTCCTAAGACCTAGGCATAAAGTAAACTGATTGACAGATCACAGGTAGGGTGACTTGTAACCCTTAGACAAACACGCAAACAGGAAAACCCAGATCTATCCCACAGATAGGCAGCAAAACCACAATGGTCTTAGGAGATTGCGCAAATAAAATAGGTTTGGCTGGAGGGGCGCGCCTTCCCAGAACACCATAAGGTCAGATGCCACATTAAGTTAGGAACACTCAGCCAATTAGAACACAGCATGCACATTACACGCAGTGATTGCGTGCTCCCCATGTCGGACATCTTGACATGTACCTACTGGCCCCATATTGTGTCCATGAAAGGTCAAGACCCACTTGCACTTCTTATCAAGTGACCATATTTATGGCCCATGACTGGGCCCAGATTTCTGTCTCCATAGGAATGTACAAATTACGAACGGGGCCAGGGGCCGGGAATGTTGCCCAAATCTGCCCTGAACAACTAAATATACAGCGGACCAGCTGAGGTCTCTCAGGCCACCTCCTGAGTCACAATGTGACCTCCAGCTTAGAGTGGATAACCTGGACGAGGGAGTTGAGGTATGTGCACTGTGCAATTATGCTTTAGGTAGACAGAATAGACTACAACAACACTCACAAATTAAATCTAAAACATGGAAGCTAGGTTTAATTAACAGCCGTTCTCTTACAAAGCATAAAATAGAAATAAGGATCTTATTGGAAGTGAGAGACCCGGATGTTCTGTGTATTATGGAAAGTTGGCTCAATGACAGCTCCAACCCAGATATTTTAATGGCCCTCCTCCTGGGTTTCAAATATATAGACAAGACCATACAGGAAAGGTAAGGGATGGCATAGCCATTATATTAAAAGAAGAATTAAAATGCATTATTACCCCCCTCCCAATATTAGACTGTGAATGCCTACAATTTGCCATCTCATTCTCCCCTATTTACACTTTCTCAGGAGCCTTAATTTATAGACCTCTGGGTTCTAGTGCAAATTTCATAGACAGCTTGACAGACACTCAAGCTAGTCTAGCTGTGAGGAAAATGCACACTACCATCTTGGGCGACCTTAAAATACATTTTGACAAATGTAATATTTCATATATTAATAGATTGGCGCAGGAATTAGAGGCTGTACAACTAATACAACACGTAACCATACAAATGTGTGAAAGGGCACATATTTGATCCCATATTTTCCAACAACCCTAAAACTCAAGTGTCCATCCCAGTCCCCGTGCCGTGGTCGGACCACCATTTTATTCCTTACATTGGCTAATACAGCCACCCAGAGACAACCTAATACTCCCTCTAATCAGGCGCTGATTTGGTCTAAACTTGTCCCAGAAGTATGGATGAAAAGATGGAAACCTCCCCTCCAAATTCAAAAGGTAATCTGGAAGAGGTCTATACTCAGTGGGAAAACTGGATCACTCAGTCACTAGATGAATGTATCCCTAAAAATGTGACAAAATCTAAAACAAAAAGAGCCCCTCTAGTTTCCTTAAGGAAGGACTTCAAGAAGCTGGAAAGAAGATGGAGGAAGGATTATGAGCCATCTTTAAAAGTTAGATATAAATCGACCATTAGGTTGTACCTGTAAGAAACTGGCTCTATATATACTGCACCAAAGTGAGGTACAGTGTGTATGGAGTCCAAGAGTCCCCAAAGGTAGGCAGAGGTTAAAGTTAGATAAGACCTTACTCTCTTTTTGTGGTAGTGTGGTCGAGCAGTAAGGCAGTATCAGAGGACAGTGTTAAGCATTTGATGTACACACTCCATCAGCAAATGAATTCACACACTCAAGAACTGAACTCTAGGCCAATTGTTTTTGTATAAAACATATACTGTTGTTTTATTTCTACAACCAAGCAAGCCTGGCACAGGTAAGCATAAAATGCTTTGCAGTAATAAGTTACTTGTTTGAAATACAGTTCGAAAATGCAGTAGAAATTGTACTTGGTTTGATTTACAGATAATGCAGTAGATTGCAACACTCAGCAAATACAGAACATTGGAATGAATGGGCTTTTTCAACAAATTGCAGGTAAGTTACTTTTACGTTACTTTTCTAACTCAGTACTAGATGCCTAGATTCAGCACTGGGACATTTCCTGAAAACAGGTGAGTAAATGTGTTTTTGTTATTCGTGCGATTTATAAAGAATATTTTCAGATTTCACAACTCCACACTTAGAAACTTTTTGGAGCAGTACATTGAAATGAATAGGCTTTGTCAGTAAATCGCAGGTAACTTACTTTTCACGTTACTATTCTAACTCAGTGCTGGATACCTAGATTCAGCACTGGGACATTTCCTGCAAACAGGTGAGAAAACACGTTTTGGTTATTTGTACGATTTTTAAAGAATATCTTTAGTTTTCAAAACTCCACACCGTTTTTTGGAAGGAAAATTGTCAATGTTATCCTATGGAGGAAAAACAGGTTATCGGTTTACAGGTAAGTAATCGTCTGTGGGAGTTAAGGCTCTGTGGTTGGACTCAGGGGTCCCCCAGGGTCAGTGATGCACTTTTGTTTCACCCTCAGTGGCACTAAGGCGGCCGGGTGCAGAGTGTTGAGGCTAAATGTTATCCTATAGAGGATAGGGGGCCTCCGGTTGGTGGCTGCTGGCAAACAGGCCACACGGCTGTGGGAGCAAAGCTCCTAGGGTTTAGGTCAGGGCAAATTGGGAAACAAGCCAGCACAAAAGATGCACCCTCAGCAGCGCTGGGGCGGCCGGGTGCAGAGTGCTGTTTTGGTGTCGGGTGCCCTGTTGTTTTCAATGGGGATTTTCGGTTTTGGTTTTTAGCTGCATGCTCGGTCTAGGAAGACTTCCGGGAGGAATCAACAGCTGGGCAGGTAGGTTGGAGGGCTCGGGGACGTAGGTGCACCTCGGGTTCTTTTCTCCAGGGTTCAGGGTGGCTAGATGCAGGTGTGTCTTTTGAGGTCGGATTTCACCTTACCGGGCCACTCGCGGTTGGGGGGTTCTCCGTGCAGAGGCTGCAGGTGACGTTGGGGAGTCCTGGAGGGGTCAACCCACGGTGGACTCGGACTCTGGGGTGCTGGGGGACCTCGCTGGAACCAGTGGGCCACTCGAACTCGGGCCGTAGGCGACGGGTGCAGTGGTGTTTCCAGGCATCGAGTTTCTTTGTCCTCAGCAGGCTCCGAGTCTTGCTTTGGAGTTTCTTTTGAACAGAACTGCTGTTCACAGGAGATCCGGTCTTTGTTGAAGGTAGCCAGTCCTCCCAGGGACTCTGGAGGTTGCTGACTGCAGGACAAGGTGACTTTTGGTGCAGGATCTCTGAAAACTGCAGACGGGCCGGTAGGGCTGGGGCCAAGTCAGTTGTTCTCTGCAGTCTTCTCTGCTGGGCATCTTCTTTCATCCTTCTTCTTCATAGGTTGCGGGAATCTGAGTTCTTGGTTCAGGGCTGCCCTCTAAATACTGTATTTAGGGGGCATTTTAGGGGTCTTGAGGTCAGTAGCCAATGGGCTACTGACCTTAGGGTGACTACACCCTTTGTGTGCTCACACCACGTGGGGGAGTGAGCACAATCCCTAGTCCTGATTGGGGAGTGACTGCCATCTGCAAGATGGTGAGCACTGGAGAGTGGGCTTCACCTCGCCTCCCCCACCTGAGGGGTGGAGTTCGCAGAAGTGGGCACACCTCCTGGGCTGGCTAGTTTTTCCCGCCTGTCTTCCCGCCGAAAGGGAGGGGAGACAGGAAGGGGGCCTGCTCCTGATAGCAGGGGAGGCTGGGGGTTGCATTGCAAAGGCTGCCAGGCCTTTGAAGCTCCCCTGCCACAGTCTCCAGTCGGCTTCTTTCTGCCATCAATAAAATTGCCCCTGAAAGGAAAATAAAAACTGGCAACAAAGGCAAAGGCGCTCCATGGTTCACGGAAGAACTCAGAGCCCTGAAACGTACGCTCCGCCACTACGAACGTCAGTGACGCAAACACTATGAGCCTCAGGCACTTGCAGAGTATAGAGCTAAAATTGCTTCCTACAAAAAGGCGCTCCTCCGCAGGAAGGCGGACTACTATGAAAATAGGATCCTAGTAGCAACTAACAAACAAAAAGAAATGTTCAAAATCCTAAAAGAACTCAGTCAAAAACAATCACTGTCGCCTTCATCTAACCAAGAACAATGCAATCAATTTTTAACGTATTTTTCCAATAAAATACGGGACATCTTGACTGAGATCGATAACTCCCCATTTAAGCAAACCCCAGTGGTAGAGACAGGCATACAGAGACAGCAAGCAGAAATGCTCACTTCCTTCCATAACATCGACTTGGAAACCCTCCGACGTTTTGCCTTAAAAATTAAATCAGGCTCACCGGCTGACCCCTGCCCCCCTAGGATTTTTAATTTAGCCCTCCCAGAAATTGAGGAAGAAGTCCTTGCTCTGCTAAACCTCTCACTGGAGACTGGGAAGGTACCAAGCTATTTTAAGGAAGCCATAATCATTCCCTTGCTTAAAAAGACAGATGCCAATCCTTCTAATATGAAAAACTTCAGACCCATCTCTCAACTCCCATTTCTTGCCAAAATCCTAGAGCAACATGTCCTGCAAAACTTATCTAAGTTCACGGAGGATAACAACATTCTGGAGGACAGGCAGGCTGGTTTTCGCGCCCACCATAGCACTGAACTGGTGATGCTATCGGTGCTTGACGACCTCCGAAGAACCACCGATAATAAAAAGCCCTGTGTCCTAATCCTCCTTGACCTGTCGGCAGCGTTCGGCACGGTCAACCATGTCCTTCTCCTAGAAAGACTTAGAGCAATTGAGATCCGGGGACCTGCCATACAATGGATCACCTCATTTCTGATGAACCGTTCTCAAAGAATTCAGATGGGTGACTGGGTGTCAGAGAGGGGGCCCGTTCCCTGCGGAGTCCCACCAGGGTCGGCCCTGTCACCCCTCCTGTTTAACATCTATCTCAGTCCTTTAATCAATACCCTCTCAGCCATGGAGTGCCAAGTCTTCAATTATGCAGACGACATCCAAATTATTCTGCAAATTGAAAAGACTCCCCAAGCATATTCTCGGGTGAAAGATGTTCTACGCTTCACGGTCAACTGGATGTCAGCCAACGCACTAAAGATGAACCCAGACAAAACTGAGGTTCTGGCCATGACCAATGCCGATAACCCATGGAATTCCCTCTACTGGCCGCAGGAGCTGGGCGCTGTTCCTGCTCCAGTCCCAGTGGTAAAAAGCCTGGGAATTAGAGTAGATGCCAAGCTCTCCTTGGCTAACCAAGTTACCACTGTGTTTGGAACCTGTGTGGGCCTACTCAGGGTTCTTAGGAAACTTTCCCCGATCCTCTCCTTCTCGACCATGAGAACAGTAGTTACTGCCATGATCCTGTCCCGCCTCGACTATGGCAACTCGCTCTACATCGGACTCTCTAGTTGGCAGACTACAGATAGTCATGAATGATGCGGCAAGGCTTATTTTTAAAGTTCCCAGACACACACGGGCATCCCCCCTTCTGCAAAGCCTCCATTGGTTGCCCTTAAAACAGAGGACCAAATTCAAGGGCCTCTGCATTGTGCACAAAGCTATTTATGGACAAGCTCCCGCCTACATTAAGCAACGCCTTGAGAAATACGCCCCATGCCGCTCGCTAAGATCATCCACAATGGACCTACTAAATTGCCCATGCTTCAATTATGCTACCAAGGGAGGTCGATCCTTCTCCGTCATCCTACCCACTCTCTGGAATAAGCTGCCTAGCCAGCTCCGCACAGAAAGCAGTCTTCTTCCTTTCAGAAAAAAACTGGAAACCTTTCTCTTTACAGAAGCTTGGGCTTACTGACTTCACTCGCCTGGGTCTGACGACATTCTTCGTATAGCGCTTAAAGACCTTCCGGTATTAAGCGCTCTACAAATCCAAATTAACATAACATAACAGATGGCTCTTCCTGGCTTGGGGGAGGTGTGAACACCTCTGCCCAGGAAAGGCTTTGTTTCTGGGCTCAGGGAGTGTAGGCTCCCACCCTAGGGGTCCAGAAACATGTCTCGTGGTGGCAGGCTGGTGTGTACCAGTCAGGGAACCCACCAGTGGCTGGTCGTCTGTCAGGGGGCATCTCAAAGATGCCCTCTGTGTGCATTTTTCATTAAATCCCACACTGGCATCAGTGTGGGTTTAATGTGCTGAGAAGTTTGATACCAAACTTCCCAGTCTTCAGTGTAGCCATTATGGTACTGTGGAGTTCATAATGACAAACTTCCAGCACCATATACTCTTAATGGCAGCACTGCACTTACAATGCCCAAGAATGGACTTGGGCACTGTAGGGGTACAGGGCTCATGCACCTGTACCCTAACCACTGGCATAGTGCACCCAGCTGGAGGGGTGACCGACCTAGCCACGGCAGTGGGTTGTTTAGGCAGGGCACACACGGATGTGTGCCCTGTTGACTCTTCACTTTGTTCTGCACCAAGACACGCAGCCTGCAAAGGCAATGTGTGTGTGAAAAGGTGCAGGGCCTCTAAGGGTGGCACAATAAGTGCTGCAGCCCTTAGAGGTCTTCCCTGGTCACAGGGCCCTGGGTAACTGTGGTACCATTTACCAGGGGCTGACCTGTGGCCAGAGATGCCAATTGGGCTAGTTTTGGGGAAAGAACACAGGCCCTGGGAACCTGATTGGCAGGGACCCAGGGCACACCAAGAAAAAGTGAATCAGTAGTCTGGCAAAAAGTGGGGGGTTACTGCAACAGAAACCCACTTCCTTACAGTACCACAGTGAAATAAAAAACTCTGGCCAAATTTTTTGAGGAAAAAGATAAACCAGGCTGCAAATTCTCCTAAAGAACTTTTTAAGTTGTCAAAGCTTTGACAACCCTTAACCAGGGTAATATCCCTTCACAATCCTCCAAGAAAAGATGCATTGAGTTAGCATTCTTTTTCCCAAAAAAAGGTTACAGATATCTATGACTATTTCCAAGGGGGTACAGGGACAGACCCAAGTCAAACAACTGACTTTCTGGCGACTCCTATCCTTCCTGTTTTAACCTATTTTGCACCTATGAATGAAGACACAGCACGGGCCCTTATGAACAGGACCAAATCGGGATCTCCTTTAGATCTGGCACCCCCTCATGTTTTATTTAAAGGTATTGAGGTTATCGTGCTTTCAAGAGGTGAAATCCTCAATCACTCATTAGACTCGGAAATTGTCCCTAAAATCTGCAACCATGCAATCATTAGACCGCTGCTCAAAAAACCACATTTAGATCCTTCACTACCCATTAACTACTGTCCTATCTCGTTGTTACCTTTTGTAGGAAAACTCCTAGAGAAGTATGTAAATCAGGTGCTGTCTGCGTTTTTGAAAGACAACCATTGCCTTCATTCCACACAGATGGGCTTTTGTGCTCAACATAGCACTGAATCCACCTTTCTGGCACTTACCGAGGAGCTTAAAAGCACATAAGACCAAGGTGGCTCAGCTGCAGTCCTGCTCCTGGATTTCAGAGCTGCCTTTGATACGGTATATCATGTTATTTTGTTAAATAGTCTCAGGGAGGTGGGGATCCAGGACAAAGCCCTGGACTGGTTCTCGTCTTTTTTAAAAGACAGATCCTTTTAAGTCATGGAATCCTGTTGTTTCTCTGACACAATGCCATCGATATGTAGAGTGCCACAGGGTTCTACGCTCAGCCCTACTCTATTTAATGTTTACATGTGGCCACTGGCAGATATTGTCCAGGAGTTTGGCCTATCCATGGTTTCCTATGCAGATGATATGCAGCTGGTAGTCTCCTTTGACAATGGAGTAAATCTTGAATGGCAACAATTGCCGCCCTGCTTGGAAAAAGTGGTTAAGTGGATGACTAACAGCTGCTTTCAATTGAATGGTGACAAGACAGAGTTGATGATTCTGGGGTACAACAATGTCCTCAGGCCTCTGCCTAGCTGGCCAAGCTGTATGGGGAGCTCTCCGGCCCCTAACTCTTCCATTAAGAATCTGGGAATATGGATGGACAAACTATTGACAAAGGAAGAGCAAGTAAAAAAGCTGGCGGCACTTGTTTTGTGCCACTCAGGGTGACCTGGAAGGTCCTAGAAATGATCCCAGAGTCTTTAAGGGAAACAGTAATCCATTCCATGGTGATTTCCCAACTGGACTATGGTAGTTCCCTTTATCTGGGTTCTCCGAAATATGTTATAAAACAACTTCAAATAGTGCAGAACATTACATCTAGGCTTCGGTGCAAAATCCCAAGTCATGAATCAGTAAGGAAACATCTGAAACACCTTCATTGGCTTCCGATTGATGCGAGGATCAAATTTAAGGCTCTGTGCTTGGCACATAATGCAATAAACAACAGAGGTCCCCCTAAAATCAGAAGCCTATTTCTGCCACATGTTCCCAATAGAAGTCTAAGATCATCCCAAGAACGCCTTCTCAGAATCACAAGAATTAAGAGAGCAAGATGAGGTGGCAGATCCTTTTCACATCTGGTACCTAAGCTTTGGAATGCCTTGCCCCACAAATTAAGACTGCTAGAAGTGGAATCCAGATTCAGGAAAAAGTTAAAGACTTGGCTATTTCCTCAGTAACTTTACAAACCCTCCCCTTGTCGCAGCTCGACCACTTAGCACTGGGAAGCCCTTGGGCAGCTATGCGCTCTATATAAACTTGTTATACCTGCTGCTCAGCCAGTGTGAGTGTGGAGTAGAATGTTGGTGTGAGAGGTGACTGCGGAATTCTGGATGAGTGAGAATGTCAGTTGGTGTATGGGCTGAGCAGCAGGGTGGCGGCTCCTGGTGGGGCTCTCTTCTACTCAAGATCTTACTTGGACTACTTCCTTACAACAGTATTTGGCGACGATTCTGAGGAATGAACCTACGTGTGCTACCTACAGAAAAATTGAAGACTAAAGAACTTTAAAGGTAAAGCCTTTCTTAAACTTTGAGCTGCGCATTTAAAGAATCCTGGCACCCAGAGCCCCACCAGTGACCACCCCACTGGTCGCCTGCAACTCAAAGGTGCCAGTTCCTGTCTGCATGCCTGCCTTTTACCTGCTGTTCACTGCCTGCCTGTCTTGGAGGAAGTTTCCCTCTCCTGCTCCTTTGGGACAGCCGTCCCCTTCCTGCCATTTTGGGGACAGTCCCTTCTCTGAGTGCAGTTTCCTAGAACAACACCTTGTTCCCTGAAGAGCGAACCTTCTGCCTGCTTCTGCTCGTCT
The DNA here is from genome assembly GCA_963921515.1 of Calotriton arnoldi. Taxonomy (NCBI): domain Eukaryota; kingdom Metazoa; phylum Chordata; class Amphibia; order Caudata; family Salamandridae; genus Calotriton; species Calotriton arnoldi. The sequence goes on along the minus strand of CAWUFW010021441.1, from coordinate 73,568 downwards.
ACTGTTTTAATGAACTTTCCCTGCTTTGCTGCCTGTACCGCTCCTTTGGGAAAGTGTTTACCTGCTTCTTTGGACAAGAGTTTACATGTTATGCTGCCTGCCAGTTCCTGCTACATTCAGAGTGTTTCTCCACTCACCGGTCTTTTCTAGAGGAGTGACCACTTTCAGCTTCCCCCTGCTTATCTGCTTACAAGTGCCCTGAGAGTTTCCCACCTTGGTACTTAAGTTCCTTTTTGATCCAACCCGGATGCCTGCTCTCAGCTATCAAGTTTTGCTTGGTTTGCCTGTTGCCTGCCTTACACGCCGTTGCAAGCTTCTACGCGGTAATCACTGTGTCTGCTCTGCCCGTTCTGCTTTGCAGTGGTAACCTGCCTACATTTTCATGATCGGAGGATTTTACATGCATTTGTGGTGGCAGGGACCCATGGCTGTATTTGGAGGGCTATTTGTGAGTACTTTCTGTTTTTACACTTGACCATTCTGTGTACTCTCTCCATGGCAGTTTAACCGCTTCTTCACCTTCAAAACCTGCCACGAGCACATGCACAGCGCGCGCAGCCTTTTACTTTCCTGTTGCACATTGAGTACTTGAATGTCAGGAAGGATGTGCATCTCGGGTGAGAGATCGCTCACCGGGGTAGAGGGTTTTTCTTTCTTCTTTGTTTTAAATTTATTCCTGCTGCCGTTTTTGTTTAAAGCATTTGTAATGTTTTATGCACAAATTGGATTGTACTTGGAACCATCGTTGTTATTAAGGATTTACTGCACATTCTTGTTTCTTGAATATCTACTAGAATTAGAATTAGAATGCCTCCCTTTCGTGTTCGTCTGCAGGCTGTTATGGTGAGACTCTTTTTGTACTTCAGGTTCCAGTTGATAGTTGTTTCTCAGTACTGCTTTTTAGGCTTGTGTGCCCTATATTGTTCTTCCCTCCTATTTTTGCACTGTGCTGCTCATGTTCCTTCTTTCAGAGCATACCTCTTGGTATGTTGATGTTATGCAGGGGGGTTGTGTTTTTCGTGTGCTGTGGGTTGAGTTGTAGTCTTTGTACTGTTCTGGGATTGAGTACTTCAGTATGTGGTGGTACTTTCTTAACTTTTCTTGTTTCAAGTTTGTAATGATCGTATGCTTGCTTTTGTTCTGCACACATTCCACCCCAACTTGCGTTGGGGGTAGTTCTGAAGTTTCTGGGTGACTAAGGTTTATATACTGTAAGGTTGTGGAACTACGTTGTTCCGTTCTTGGTTCCGTGTGTACTTTCTTGTCACACTTACCACCCTTACTACGGGTGAGGGTGGAGGGCAATGTTTCTGCTTATTGTTCCCTGTGGAATTACCTTCCACAGATTTGTTTCTCTTTTCTGTTTGGTTCCCTACCATGCTTTCCTGTTGGCACCCTTTCTACCTCTTGTTGGCCTGGCCAGTCAGCTTGCTTTGATGTTGGGGTTTAGCTTGTGTTTGTGACAGGTAGTGTGTGTTGCATTTATTTGGATTGTATTGTGGAAAGGGAGATGTGGTGAGTGCGCTTGTGTGGCTCTTAGTTGCTGTGATTGCTGGATTGCGTTCTGTTACTCTTTTATAAATCTGTTCTCTGTTATTTAACATACATATATATTTTCCATCATCATTATATCTACATGTATTATGTTGAAATTGTTTCATTGCCCCAGTGCTGCATGTAATTATCGTATTGCCATCTTCTACTTGCACCTTTCATTTTGTTATTCATTTGAAGTTGATTCTCATTTGTGTAAAAAAGGGAGATGTGTTATACCTGCTGCTCAGCCAGTGTGAGTGTGGAGTAGAATGTTGGTGTGAGAGGTGACTGCGGAATGCTGGATGAGTGAGAATGTCAGTTGGTGTATGGGCTGAGCAGCAGGGTGGCTGCTCCTGGTGGGGCTCTCTTCTACTCAAGATCTTACTGGTAATAAATACTTAAAGATACAACTTGGACTGGACTACTTCCTTACAAAAAAACTGTATAAAATTACGCCCAAATCCAATGTGCTTTGAGACAGTCTTCAAACCCCGATTCTGTTGCCTGTTCTCCCTGCCTCTATATTTAATTAAACCAACTGTTCCTGTTTTGCCAAATGCCTCTTGTCTTGAATTTTTTCAAGATAAATTCACATTCAAACAACATAGGGATTCTGGGTAAACCAACCTGGTGACAGCCACGCAGGACACCCCATCCAATTAGCAAACTCTATTAAGTATAAAATGTCCCAAAGGCCACAAACACACAATCAGCAGCAGCAGTGAAATGCTTATTTTAGGTTTTTGGCCTGAGGGGAGCACACACCATGGAGCAAAGCTTTGAGATGATGTGCAAGGAGCAGCAGGGCGGCACAAGACAACTTATGCTGCAGGTAAAAACAATTCTAGCTTATAGCATTTACATGTTTATTTACCTTTAAAATGTATTGTGTTTAAAAAAAAACAAGTGTTAGCTGAACCATGACATTTGTTTCATTGTGTTGCATTGCTTACGTTAAAATCTGCGTTTTTACAAAAATGTACAAATAAAATCTACTGTTTAAACCAAGGGTTTGCCAGGGGTTAAAGGTCGACAGCATGCTTATAATGTGTTTTCAAAAGCCCTGAGCAATAGGATGGGGGAAGGAGGGGACATAGGTGGAGAAAGAAAACTGTGGGGCATATGTACAAGCCCATATCGCCACGGAAACGCAACTTTTTATGACATTTCTGTGGAGATAAACCCTTTGCCTTATTTACAAGGCAGCATTAAGGCACTTAGCGTGACTTAACGCCACCTTGTAAATAAGGCCCCCTTTTATGCTACACATAGTGTGAAAGGGGGGTACTGGGTGTTGTGGTGGGTGTTCCGCCACAACATCCATTGATTTTGACGCTGCCCCCTATTTACAATGATGGCGTAAATAGGAGGCTGCGCCAAAATTAAGACCAGGGACAGCGTGATCTTAACATGGCGAAAAGAGGAGAAATGCTTAATTTCTCCTAGTTTTTGTTGTTTCTATGTGTGCTACATTTTGCAGCAAATATACAACCAGCAAATCACCAGGAATGATTGTTCATGTCCAGGAAGATGTCTCTTCCTTAAAATAAACAATCAATAAAAAAAAATTATGATTTGCAACTTCTATGTGTGCTGCACAATGCAACACACATAAAGTTACAATTCGAAATACTGGATTGTGTATGTGCAGGAAGGGACACCTTCCTGCACATAAGCAATCATTTCCCCCAATGCAGACACTTGCACTGTGTTGCAAGGGTGCCTGCTTTGGCGCTAGGCAGCTAGATTTAGCACCTACACTAGGGGAAATGCAGGGTTGCGCCTCATTCCTGTTAATACAGCGCATCCCTGTATTTTCAGACTGGCAGAGCATGGTGTTAGCAATGTTAGCTTAACGGCACACATCACCATTCCCTTGTAAATATGCCCCTTAGAGTTTAACTCCTTCGCTGCTAGGCCTTTTCCCCCCCTGTGCTAAGTCTTTTTTTTTGGCTATTTGGGGTAGTTTGCGCTTAGGGCCCTGTAACTTTTTGAGCACATAAAGTAGCCACGCTAAATTTGCGTCTTTTTCTTCCAACATCATGGGGATTTTAAAGGTACCCAGGGTTTGTTTATTCCCTTGGAGGGGACCCAGAAATTAGCCAAAATACAACTAAATTGTTTTTTTTTATTTTTAAATGGGAAAAAGTGCTGCAGATCAAAGTGTCTGGTTTTTTCTCTGAACATGGTATCAATAAAGGGTTTGTGGTGCTGAAATCACCATCTTCCTAGCTTTCAGGGACTGACAGACTTTTGTCAGAGAACCAAAATGTTTTACACAGTTCGACATTTTACTGGGACATAGCCTATTTTTGCTATTTTTTGTGCTTTCAACCTCCTTCCAGTTAGTGGTAGAAATGGGTATGAAACCAATAATGGATCCTGGAAAGCTATACATTTCAGAGAAGTAGACACAATTCTGAATTTGGCAAGGGGTCATTTGTGTAGATCCTTCAAGTTTTTTTTATAGAAACTAACAGTTGAAAATAAGAAAAATTTAAAATGAGATGAAAAAACAGCCATTTGTGCCATCGTTTTCACCTCTAACTTCTTCTAAAAATGACCGATTTTTAAAGCAATATACCGTTACGTCTGCTGGACCCTTCTGGTTATGGGGATATATAGGACTTGTAGGTTCACCAAGAACCCGACGAACCCATAGCCAATAACTGAGCAGCTTCTTGCAATGGTTTTTTATTGTGTACTGGGTATATAGCAATTCATTTGGGAAAATATAAACAGGGAAAAATCAGTATGAAAGACACCTATGTATTTCTGAAATGGGAACAAAATATAGAGTTTATGAACAGTAACTATTTGCACATCTCCAAAATTGTGGGTACCCATACTAGCATGTGAATTATAGGACATTTTTCAAAGTGACCTCTTTTTTACACATTGTCTTACATTTGGAAGGCAGAAATGCATCAAAAGTCAAAAGGTAATAACAGTTATTCTACAATTCTGTGGTCCCCTACGTCTCCAGATAAAAATGGTACTTCACTTGTGTGGGTAGGCCTAGTGCCCGTGACAGGAAACGGCCCAAAACACAACGTGGACATTCCACATTTTTACAGTGAAAACAGGCCCTTTTTTTGCAAAGTGCCTAGCTGTGGATTTTGAACACTAGCTCTGCTGGCACCAAGGGAAACCTCACAAACCTATACATTTTTAAAAACTAGACACCGAGGGCAATCGAGGATGGGGTGACTTGTCTCGCTCTCACCAGGTTCTGTTACCCAGAATCCCTTGCAAACTTCAAACTTTGTCAAAAAAAACCTTTTCTTCTAATTTCTGTGATTGAAAGTTCTGGAATCTGTGTGGATCCACAAAATTCAAACCACCCCACATTCCCCAAAGTCTTCTAATAAAAATGGTACCTCATATGTGTGGGTAGCCCTAGTGCCCGCGACAGGAAATGGCCCAAAACGCAACGTGGACACGCCACATTTTTACGGTGAAATCTGACCATTTTTTTGCAAAGTGCCTAGCTGTAGATTTTGAACCCTAGCTCTGCCAGCACCTAGGGAAACCTAGCAAACCTATATATTTTTGAAAACTAGACACCTAGGGGAATTCAGGATGGGGTGACTTGTCTGGCTCCCACCAGGTCCTGTTACCCAGAATTCCTTTCAAACCTCACACTTTGTAAAAGAAAACACATTTTCCTCACATTTCTCTGATGGAAAGTTCTGGAATCCGCTTAGGTCCAAAAAATTCCACCCACCCTGCATTCCCAAAAGTCTTCCAATAAAAAAGGTACCTCACTTGTGTGGGTAGGCCTAGAGCCAGCAATCGGAAACAGCCCAAAACGCAACATGTACACACCACATTTTTACATTGAATACTGACCCTTTTTTTGCAAAGTGCCTAGCTGTAGATTTTGAACCCTAGCTCTGCTGGCACCTAGGGAAACCTAGCAAACCTATACATTTTTGAAAACTAGACACCTAGGGGAATTCAGGATGGGGTGACTTGTCTGGCACCCACCAGGTCCTGTTACCCAGAATCCCTTGCAAACCTCAAACTTTGTAAAACAAAACACATATTCCTCTAATTTCTGTGATGAAAAGGTCTGAACTCTGCGTGGATCCACCCACCCCGCATTCCCAAAAGTCTTCCTATAAAAATGGTACCTCACTTGTGTGGGAAACGGCCCAAAACGCAACGTGGACACACCACATTTTTACAGTGAAAACTGACCCTTTTTTTGCAAAGTGCCTAGCTGTAGATTTTGAACCCTAGCTCTGTGGGCACCTAGGGAAACCTAGCAAACCTATACATTTTTTAAAACTAGACACCCAGGGAAATCGAGGATGGGGTAACTTGTCTCGCTCTCACCAGGTTCTGTTACCCAGAATCCCTTGCAAACCTCAAACTTTGTAAAAAAAAAAACCTTTTCTTCTAATTTCTCTGATGGAGAGTTCTGGAATCTGTGCGGATCTACAAAATTCAAACCACCCCGCATTCCCCAAAGACTTCTGATAAAAATGGTGCCTCACTTGTGTGGGTAGCCCTAGTGCCCGCAACAGGAAATGGCCCAAAACACAACGTGGACACGCCACATTTTTACAGTGAAATCTGACCATTTTTTGCAAAGTGCCTAGCTGTAGATTTTGAACCCTAGCTCTGCTGGCACCTAGGGAAACCTAGCACACCTATTCATTTTTTAAAACTAGACACCCAAGGGAATCCAGGAGGGGGTGACTTGTCTGGCTCTCTCTAGGTTCTGTTACCCAGAATCTCTTACAAACCTCAAACTTTGTAAAAAAACAAACACATTTTCCTTTAATTTCTGTGATGGAAAGTTCTGGAATCTGCGTGGATCCACAAAATTCCACCCATGCCGCATTCCCCAAAGTCTTTCGATAAAAATGGTACCTCACTTGTGTGGGTGGGCCAAGTGCCCATGGTAGGGAAGGGCCCAAAACGAATTGAGGAGACATCAAAATGACCTAGCACAAAACAACCTGGTTTTGCAAGGGGGGTCACCTGGGTTTTTGGCCCTGGGCTCGGCGGCCATCCTGGGAAACTACCAAACCCACACATTTCTAAAAGCTAGACACCCTGGGAAATCCAGCTTGGACCCCCATCGTTTTCCTACCCAGAATCCTCTGCAAACCTCACATTTTGCTGAAAAAAATCATATTTTAACCAAATTTCTGTCTGGGAAATTTGTCAGATCATCGGGCTGACACAAATTTCCTTCCACCCAGCATTCCCCCAGGTCTCCTGATAAAAATGGTACCTCAATCGTGAGGGTGGCGCAAGTACCAGCCACAGGCAAGGGCCCAAAACGTATTGAGGAAACATCAAAATGACCTATCACAAAACAACCTGGTTTTGTAAGGGAGGTCACCTGGTTTTTTGGGCCCCGGGCACAGCGGTCATCTTGGGAAACTACCAAACCCACACATTCTGAAAACTAGACAGCCAAGGGAGTCCAGCAAGGTATGGCTTGCCTGGACCCCCCAACGTTTTCCTACCCAGAATCCCCTGCAAACCTCACATTTTGCTGAAAAAATCATATTTTACCCAAATTTCTGTCTGGGAAATTTGTCAGATCATCGGGCTGACACAAATATCCTTCCACCCAGCATTCCCCCAGGTCTCCTGATAAAAATGGTACCTCAATCGTGAGGGTGGAACAAGTACCCGCTACAGGCAAGGGCCCAAAACGTATTGAGGAGACATCAAAATTACCTATCCCAAAACAACCTGGTTTTGCAAGACGGTCACCTGGGTTTTCGGCCCGAGCTCGGCGGCCATCTTGGGAAACTACCAAATCCATGCATTTCTGAAAACTAGAAACTCGGGGTAGTCCAACGAGGTATGGCTTGCGTGCACCCCCCAACGTTTTCCTACCCAGAATCCACTGCAAACCTCAAATTTAGCCGAAAAAACACATTTTCCACATATTTTTGTGTGGGGTCACCTTGTCGGCATGAATGTCCTACCCCACAGCGTTCCCCTCAGTCTCCTGCGTAAAATGATACCTCACTTGTGTGGGTGTCCAAAGCAGAATTGGCTAAAAATTTATTTTTAAAAAAATGTAGCGCTTAGAATTCGCAGTGCTATACCCTTAATCGATATTTTTTGGCTCTTCCCAGTCACAGGCCCTTGGCCCACCCACACAAGTGAGGTATCATTTTACTCAGGAGACTGAGGGGAACGCTGTGGGGTAGGACATTTGTGCCGGCAGGGTGATCCCACACAAAATGTGTAGAAAAAGTGATTTTTTTTAGCTAAATTTGAGGTTTGCATGGGATTCTGGGTAGGGAAACGTTGGGGGATCCACGGAAGCCATACCTCCTTGGACTCCCCCAGGTCTCTAGTTTTCAGAAATGTGTAGGTTTGGTAGGTTTCCTTAGATGGCTGCCGACCCCGGGACCAAAAACGCAGATGCCTCCTATCTATAGAAAATGACCTGGTTTTGCAAGGGGGTCACCTCCGTTATTGGTCCTGCTCTCGGCAGCCATCTGGGAAAACCTACCAAACCCAGACATTTATGAAAACTAGTCACCCTGGGAAGTTTAGGGAGGTATGGCTTGTCTGGATCCCCAAATGTTTTCCTACCCAGAATCCCCTGCAAACCTCAAATTTAGCTAAAAAGATCAAATTTTCCTTACATTTTTGTGTGGGATCACCGCTCCGGCAAAATTGTCCTACCACCCAGCATTCCCCTTGGTCTCCCGATAAAAATTATACCTCACTTATGTGGGTATCCAATGCAAAATTGCATAAAAATGTATTTTTTTTTTCCAAAATATAGCGCCTAGTGTTTGCGGTGTTATACCCTCAATCCCTATGTTTTTAGCCTTTCCCAGTCGTAGGCAATTGGCCCACCCACAAAAGTGAGGTGTCGCTTTACTCAGAAGACTGAGGGGAATGCTGAGTGGTAGGACATTTGTGCCGGCACTGTGATTCTAGCCAGAAATGTGAGGAAAATGTGATTTATTTTAGTTAAATTAGAGGTTTGCAGGGGATTCTGGGGAGGAAAACATTTGGGGATCCATGCAAGCCATACCTCCCTGAACACCCCCGGGTGTCTAGTTTTCATAAATGTCTGGGTTTGGTAGGTTTTCCTAGATGGCAGCCGAGCGTGGGGCAAAGAAGGCACGTGCCCCCCTTGCAAAACCAGGTAGTTTTCTGATAGATGGGGCATCTGAGTTTTTGATCCCAGGGTCGGCAGCCATCAAGGAAAACCTACCAAACCCATACATTTCTGAAAACTAGACACCTGGGGGAGTCCAGGGAGGTGCTACTTGCTTGTACCCCCAAAGTTTTCCTACCCAGAATCCCCTGCAAACCTCAAATTTTGCTGAAAAAATTCACATTTTCTCAAATTTCTGTGTGGGAAAGGTGTGGGATCACCGGGCTGACACAAATATTCTACCACCCAGTGTTTCCCCATGTCTCCCAATAAAAATGGTACCTCACTCATGTGGGTGGGCCAAGTACCCATGACAGGATAGGACCCAAAACGTATTGTGGAGACTTCAAAATTACCCATCACAAAACAACCTGTTTTTGCAAGGGGGTCACCTGAGATTTTGGCCCCGGGCTCGGTGGCCAGCTAGGCAAACCTACCAAACCCATACATTTCTGAAAATTAGACACACTGCGGAGTCCAGGGAGGTATGGCTTGCATGGATCCCCCAAAGTTTCCCTCCCAGAATCCCCTGAAAACCTCAGATTTTGCTGAAAAAATCAAATTTTTCTAACATTTTTGTGTGCTAAAGATGTAGGGTCACTGGGCTGACACGAATTCTCTACCACCCAGCATTCCCCCAGGTCTCCTGATAAAAATGGTACCTCACTCATGTGAGTGGGTCAAGTACCGAGACATTCAAGGGCCCTAAACATATTGTGGATACTTCAAAATTACATATCATAAAACAACCTGGTTTTGCAGGTGGGGCTCACCTGGGCTTTTGGCCCCGGGCTCAGCGGCCATCAAGGGAAACCTGCCAAACCCACACATTTCTGAAAACTAGGCACCCTGGGGAGTTCAGTGAGGTATGGGTTGCGTGGATCCCCCAATGTTTCTCTGCCCAGAATCCCCTGCAAACCTTAAATTTAGCTAAAAAAATCAGTTTTTCCACACTATTTTTTGTGGGATCACTGTGCCGGCACAAATGTCCTACCACCCAGCATTCCCCTTGTTCTCCCGAGTAAAATGATACCTCACTTGTGTGGGTGAGCCAAAGGCCTGTGACTGGGAAGGGACAAAAACATATTTATTAAGGGTATGGCACCGTGAATTCTAAGTGCTACATTTTTTAATAAATATGTTTTTAGCTGATTCTGCATTAGACAGCCATGCAAGTGAGGTATCATTTTACTCAGGAGATCAAGGGGAATGCTAAGTGGAAGGACATTTGTGCCGGTACAGTGATCCCACACAAAAATGTGTAGAAAAGGTGATTTTTTCAGCTAAATTTGAGGTTTGCAGGGGATTCTGGGTAGGGAGATGTTAGGGGATCCATGCAAGCCATACTTCCATGGACTCCCCAGGGTATCTAGTTTTCAGAAATGTGTGAGGTTGGTAGGTTTCCCTTGATAGCCGCAAGCCAGGGGCCAAAAAAACAGGTGCCCCCTCAAATCCAGGTAGTTTTATGCTAGGTAATTTTGAAGTCTCCACAGTACGATATGGGCCATTTCCTGCTGCAGCCACTATGCCTACCCAAACAAGTGAGGTACCATTTTTATTGGAGACCTGGGGAAACGCTAGGTGGTAGGAAATTTGTGTCAGCCCGGTGAACCCACAACTTTCCCACTCAGAAAAGTGAGGAAAATTTGATTTGTTCAACTAAATTTGAGGTTTGCAGGGAATTTTAGGTAGTGAAACGTTGGGGGATCCACATAAGCCATACCTCACTGGACTCCCCAGGGTGTCTAGTTTTCAGAAATGTGTGGGTTTGGTAGGTTTTCCTAGGTGGCCGCTGAGCCTGGGGCCAAAAACCCAGGTGCCCCCCCTTGCAAAACCAGGCTGTTTTGTGATAGGTAATTTTGATGTCTCCACAATACGCTTTGGGCCCTTGTCTGTTGTGGGTACTTGACCCACACACACAAGTGAGGTACCATTTTTATCAGGAAACTTTGGAGAATGCAGGGTGGGTGGAAGTTTGTGGACCCACGCAGATTCCAGAACTTTCCATCACAGAAATGTAGGGAAAATATGTTTTTTTGGACAAAGTTTGAGGTTTACAAGGGATTCTGGGTAACAGAACCTGGTGACAGCAGACAAGTCACCCCATCCTGGATTCCCCTGGGTGTCTAGTTTTCAAAAATGTATCAGTTTGCTAGGTTTCCCTAGGTGCCGGCAGAGCTAGGGTTCCAAATCTACAGCTAGGTACTTTGCAAAAAAAGGGTCAGTTTTCACTGTAAAAATGTGGTGTCTCCACTTTGCGTTTTGGACCGTTTCCTGTTGTGGGCGCTAGACCTACCCACACAAGTGAGGTACCATTTTTATCGGAAGACTTTGGGGAATGCAGGGTGGGTGGAATTTTGTGGACCTAAGCGGATTCCAGAACTTTCCATCAGAGAAATGTGAGGAAAATGTGTTTTCTTTTACAAAGTGTGAGGTTTGAAAGGAATTCTGGGTAACAGAACCTGGTGAGAGCCACACAAGTCACCCCATCCTGGATTCCCCAGGGTGTCTAGTTTTCAATTTTTTTTAGGTTTACTTAGGTGCCGGCAGAGCTAGGGTTCAAAATCTACAGCTAGGCACTATGTAAAAAAACGGTCAGTTTTCAATGTGAAAATGTGGTGTGTCCATGTTGAGTTTTGGGCCATTTCCTGTCGCGGGTAGTAGGTCTGCCCAAACAAGTGAGGTGACATTTTTATCGGGAGACTTTGGGGAATGCTAGGTGGGTGGAAGTTTGTGGATCTGCTCAGATTCCAGAACTTTCCATCACAGAAATGTGAGGAAAATGTGTATTTTTTTACAAAGTTTGAGGTTTGCAAGGGATTCTGGGTAACAGAACATAGTGAGAGCCACACAAATCACCACATCCTGGATTTCCCTGGGTGTCTAGTTTTCAAAAATGTATAGGTTTGCTAGGTTTTCTTGGGTGTCAGCTTCGCTAGGACCCAAAATCCACAGGTAGGGCATTCCAAAAAACAGTCAGTGCCTAGTGGCCTGCCTGCCGCCCTGGGGAGGAGCGAATCATGGGCTATTGCCCTGATATGCCCCCAAGGGGGGAAGAAAGACTGTGGCTATTTTGGGGGGGGAATTGGGATGCCCATTCTGGGCAGCCCTCACCCCTACGTATAAAGCCAGCATAATCGCTGGTGCCTAGTGGGCTCTCTGGCCCCCTGGGGTGCAGATCAGGGGCTACTGCCCCCATATGCCTCCTGGGGGGGCAGAAAGACCATGGCATCTTTTTTGGTGGGGTGGGGCATTGGCATACCCATTCTGGGCAGCCCCCACCTCTGCATTTTGAAAAAATATACCCCTGGTGCCTAGTGGGCTTTTTGCCCCATCTGTCTCTGGGGGGGCAGAAAGACTGTGGCAATTTTTTTGGGGGGGCATTGGCATGCCCATTCTGGGCAGCCCCCATCTTAAACTTTGGAGAAAAAAATCCCTGGTGCCTAGTGGAATTTCTGCCCTCCCGGGGAGGCAGATAAGGGGCTATTGTCCCATCTGCCTCCCAGGAGGAGGCAGAAAGACTATAGCATTTTTTTTGGGGTGGGGCCATTCTGGGCAGCCCCCACCCCTACATATAAAAAAAAAAAATGCCTGGTGCCTTGTGGGCTTTTTGCCCCCCGGGGGACAGATCAGGGGCTACTGCTCCCATCTGCCTCCTGGGAGAGCAGAAAGACTGAGGCATTTTTTTGGGTGGGGTTGGGGGCATTGGCATGTCCATTCTGGGTAGCCTCCACCCTGAGCTTTGGAGGGAAAAAAAATCCCTGGTGCCTAGTGGGTTTCTGCCCCCCCCGGGGGCAGATCAGGGGCTATTGCCCCATCTGCCTCCCAGGGGGGCAAAAAGACTAGCATTTGTTTTTGGGTAGGGGCATTGGCATGCCCATTCTGGGAAGCCCCTTCCCCTATGTATAAAAAACAAAAAAAAACTGGTGCCTAGTGGGATTTCTGCCCCCCAGGGGCAGATCAGGGGCTATTGCCCCCATCTGCCTCCTGGTGGGGGCATAAAGTCTTTTGCCTTCTTTGGGGAGGTAGGGTGGTGTGATTGGGATGCCCATTCTGGGCAGCCCCCACCCCTAGCCTACAAAAAAATAATCCCTGGTGTCTAGGGTGCTTTCTGCCCATCCGGGGGGGCAGATTGGGGGCTACTGCCCCATATGCCCCCCAGGGGGGGGCAGAAAGACTGTCTGTGGCAAACATTTATGGGGGAGCAAAGGCCCTTGCCCAAGGGGCCGCTCTCCCCTCCCTGGTGCTAGTGGGTGAATCCTTGCTAGGGGATCGCACTCCTGGGGTGATCCCCAAGCAGGGATCCACTAGGGAAGGATTCCATTGGAAAGGAGAGATTCTCTCCTTTCCAACGATACCTCTCCCATGTGTTTCGGTGCTTGTGGGGATGAGATAGCCCCACAAGCACCGAAACTGTGAAACTGAAACTAAATTTCAGTTTTGTTTGCATTGTAAAGACGACAGCGCACCGTGCACGCAATCGTCATTACAAGGAAAACCAAAAACAGGCCTCGGAAGGTTGGGGAAGCTCTTCCCCACCTCCCAAGGCAAAAAAAAAATGGGAAATCCCCCTACTGTTTACAGCAGAAGGATTTTTTGCAAGTGTGCTCATGACAGAATGGTTCCGTCATGAGCACACTTGCACTTGTGCTCATGACGGAACCATTCCATCATGAGCATGGAAGGGGTTAAAGACTCATCAGACAGAGTTCAGCATAATCCTGCTGTTACAGGTGAATAAAGGGATGGCCTTGTTGTATAAAGGATGTGTAATGATTAGCTTGTACAGTCCAAACCCCCCAAGATTCCATCATGCCCTCAGAGAGTGTACTAAAGCAGTGCATTATATTGGTAATGTGATAGTAATTAATTTTTCTTCACAGTCCACCTGGAAGTTCACAATTTGGCCAAACCTCAGCAAGAGGTAGACCCTCCAGCAAAAGTGTTGGCCAGAGCATCAACGAGTCCTGGAAAGGTCGCAACATCGTTCAAAAAAAGCAAGTCTTCGGGGCCTATAGGCAGTCCGGCTATAAAGAAAGGGGTTCCACAAAGAGGGAAAGTAAGTGTGTTTTACAAAATGTAGGGCCAAAAGCACCCTACTCTATTCAAGCATCATGTTCCCCCAGCATCTAGTAAAGGCTAGATATTTTGACTGACTAGTAAAGGCTATTAAAAAATATAAAGCAATCGTTAGACAGGCGGTTACAATCATAAGGTTGTAAAGAGTTGTTTAAGCTTTTTAAAACAAAACAATTCTAAAGTGTATTTTTTTGTTGTTGTCGTAGAGCCATCCCAAAATACCAGCGCCTGAGTACCACGAAAGGTTAAGCGTACATCGACACCGCTAAAGAACATCACACAGATCCGTCAAAATGCCCCTGCACCAGCAACCAGTGAGAGATTCCCAGGGAATCATAACAAAGCATGTGCTGACTATACAAACGCAGAGTAGGAAGCTGGTTTTCTATTGCAGTAACCACTCCACTATTTGCCTGACTACTGATGCGCTTTGACTTGATGTGCCCTGGGTCCCTGCCAATCAGATTCCCAGGGCCTGTGTTCTTTCCCAAAACTGTACCTTGTACCCCCAATTAGCACCTCTCTGGCCACATGTCAGTCCCTTGTAAAAAGGTACCATGGGTACCAAGGGCACTGTGGCCAGGGAAGGCCTCTAAGGGCTGCAGCACTTATTGTGTCACCCTCAAAGGCCCTGTACCTTTACACACACCCACTACCATTGCAGGCTGCGTGTTTTGGTGCAGAACAAAGTGAAGAGTCGACATGGCACACATCCCTGTGTGCCATGCCTACAACCCACTGCTCTGGCATAGGTCAGCCACCCCTCTAGCTGGGTGTACTATACCAGTTGTGAGGGTACAGGTGCATCAGCCCTGTACCCCTACAGTGTCTAGACCAATTCTAAGACATTGTAAGTGCAGTAATGCCATTAAGAGTATATGGTGCTGGGAGTTTGTCATTACGAACTCCACAGCACCATAATAGCTTTACTGAAAGCTGGTAAGTTTGGTATCAAACTTCTCAGCACATTAAACCCACACTGATACAAGTGAGGGATTTAATGACAAATGCACTCAGAGGGCATTTTAGAGATGTCCACTGAAAAAAAAGACAAGCCTCTGGTGGGTTCCCTGACTGGTACACACCAGCCTGCCACCACAAGACATCTTTCTGGACCCCTGCGGTGGGAGCCTTCGCTCCTTGAGCCCAGAAACAAAGCCTTTCCTGGGCAGAGGTGGCCACACCTCCCCCAGGCCAGGAAGAGGCATCTGTGGCAGGGGAGCTTCAAAGGCCTTGCCGCCTTTATAACGCAACCCCCAGCCTCTCCTGCTGTCAGGAGCAGGCCTCCTTCCTGTATCACCTCCTTTTCAGCGGGAAGACAGGTGAAAAAATTAGCACACCCCAGAAGGTGTGCCCATCTCTGCCAACCCCACCCCTCAGGTGGGGGAGGCAAGGTGAAACCCACTCTTCAGTGCCCGCCATCTTGTAGATGACAGGCACTCTCCATTCAGGAATAGGGATTGTGCCCATTCCCCCATGTGGGGTGAGCACACAAAGGGTATAGTCACCCTAAGGTCAGTAGCTGGCTACTGATCTCGAGACCCCTATAACACCCCCTAAGTTCAGCATTTAGTAGGCAGCCCTGACCCTAGAAGACAGATTCCCGCAACCTATGAAGAAGGATGAGAGAAGATGCCCAGCAGAGGAGATTGCACTGACTTGGCCCCAGCCCTACCGGCCCATCTGCAGTTTCCAGAGATCCTGCGCCAAAAGTCACCTTGTCCTGCAGCCAGCAACCTCCAGAACCCTGGGAGGACTGACTGCCTTCAACAAAGACCTGATCTCCTGTGAACAGCAGCTCTGGTCAAAAGAAATAGCCAAGAAAGACTCTGAGCCTGTGGAGGACAAAGAAACCCAATGCCTGGAACCACCACTGCACCAGATGCCTACTGCCCAAGTCTGAGTGGCCCACGGGTCCCAGCAAGGTCCCCCAGCGCTCCAGAGTCTGAGTCCACCACGGGTTGACCCCTCCAGGATTTCCTGACGTCACCTGCAGCATCTGCATGGAGACCCCCCCAACCGCGAGTGGTCCAGTAAGGTGAAATCCGACCTCAAAATAAACCCCTGCATCCAGCCGCCCTGCGCCCTGGAGAAAGTAACCCGAGGTACACCTGTGCCCCAGAGCCCTCCAACTTACCAGTCCAGCTGTTGGTTCCTCCCGGAAATCTTCCTGGACCGAGCCTGCAGCTAAAAACCAAAACCAGCAATCCCCATTGAAAACAACAGGGCACTCAATGCCAAAACAGCGCCCTGCACCCAGCCACCCCTATGCCGCTATGGGTGCACTTTGTGTGCCAACTCAGATCCCCCTTTGCCCTGAGCCTAACAGCAGGAGCTTTGGTCCCACAGCCCTGTGGCCTGCTCGTGAGCAGCCACCAACCGGAGGTCTCCTATCCCCCATTGGATAACATTGGGCCTCAGCACTCTGTACCCGGCCGCCCTAGTGCCGCTGAGGGTGTTTCAAGAGTACATCCTTGACCCTGGGGAACCCATGTTCTAAACCCATAATACCAACTCCCACAAACTTGTACTTACCTGTAAACCAATAACTCAATTTCCTTCCGCAGGATTGAATTGACTACCTTTTCCTAAAAAATTGTTTTAAGTGTGGAGTTGCTTTTGTAGGAAACATTTCTCTAGGAAATGTCTCAGTGTGATATCTAGGCATATCACACTGAGTAGAAATAGTAATCCATAAAGTAATCTGTAAAGTATTCAAAAGTAATCTAACAGTAATTTTCACTGTATTGAAAGCATTTGCAAACCTGTAGCAAAGTCATTTTCATTCAGATTGCTTGTATTGTGCAACCTGCCTTGAAAAGAACCATTTACACTTACCTGTACCAGGCTTGCTTGGTTCTAGAAAATAAATATAACTAAATAATATTTTTATTCAAACCAAATTGGTCTGAGTTCAGTCTTTAAGTGTGTTACATCATTTGCTGATTGAGTTTGTAGAACAAATGCTTAACACTACCCTCTGATAAAGCCTTATTGCTCACCCACACTACAACAAATAGAGAGTAAGGTGCTATCTTATTTTACCTCTGCCTACCTTTGGGGTTCCTCTGGACTCTGTGCACACTAAACCTAATTTTGGTATAGTATATACAGAGCCAGCTTCCTACACGCAGATCTTAGAAAACTTGTTACTCTAACCCCTATATTGCTTTACCAGCAAAACCCACAACCAGTATGGCAAACACGCATACAGGAAGGCCATTTTTGGTGAGGGGTGTAGACTTCAAAGGGTACACACTTGCAGCCGCAGACACACAACAGCCAAGGTCATGTAAAAACCAGGAAATCAAGCTCACGCTAAACAAACCAAAATCGAGTCGCCTTTCTTTAAAGAAGAAGAAGAAACCCACGGTCCCGGACCTAAAAACCTTCCCTTTAGATCTATCATTAAAAAACAGTTACTGCGTAGCCATGTCCCCATAATCTTCATTCAGGTAAATGTTCCCCCTCTGAGAGGGTGAATGTTGATATGCTCCCCAGAGGATACCCAAAACTGACTATAAATATCTCACATAACCTTTGGGACGAAGGGCTTGAAAACAATCATCCAAAAGTAGACACACCTATAAAAATCAAACGTATTCTATTTGACGAAGGGCTTGAAAACGATCATCCAGACCATGACCCGTATTCTGCATGTATAGGGCTTCTCAGGGAGCTAACCGGTGAGCCACAATCTCCTATAAAAATCTCACGAACCCTAGTTGATGAAGGGCTTGAAAATGATTATTCCCAAACAGCCACATCTTATGTAGGTACAGGGTTTCTCAAGGGCCTACCAGGGGTGCCAGCAAGTTCTGAAACACCAGCCAGCACTGCAGCCACTCACAGTGTTCCTTCGAATGTAGACCCCGAGGGGAAACAGCAACCTGTTCCCAGCTCCAGTGCTTCCTACACCTCAACCGGGCAGAGCTGTTATGACCAACATTTAAATTCACCATATGCTATGTCCCCGGTTACACCTCAAAGGCGTGAACAATCCCACCAGCCCCTGCATCAAGTGTAAAACCTCCATCGCCCGCCTCAACATACCCTAACAGCACTACAGGATGGATTGAATGTCATAATCAGAGCTTTGAAACAGAGTATAGCAGTGAGGCATTCAGAGGCAGCCAGCAGACACTCCACTGGGTGTTCAGATTGGGAACCGCTTTTTTTGATCCCCCCCAATTCCAGACCTTCAGAACGGTGAAAGTGGTGGCAGCCCAAGAGCGATGTTCTGGGAAGTTCAGTGTAATATACACCTGCCCCTACTGTCACAGATAATGGTCCGGAATATGGGTTTTTAGCCCAAAAAGCTATACTAGGGTCATATGAGAAAAACCATGACCAGGTTGTCAGAAAACTAAAATCCAATCTGAGCTCTAAGGTCATAAAATTGTGGAAGCCAGAAACCGAGAACCAATCCTTGAAAGATGTACTGTGGGAGATAATACAGAGGGTACAAAGGTGTAGAAGAGAGATGCTGCAATCTTGCAAATCAGCCACTGCGGACATAGAGGTTATTTCATCTTGACGAGGTCTGCGACTCTCCCGAAAAAGCGGGGGTGCAAGCCATATTAATAACTTAGTCCAAAGTTCCAAATATAATAAGAAGGTGCAAGTCATCCTCACTAAAGCACAACGGTTCTTACGAGTCTGAACTGCCCAAAAGAAGTTAGAACCTCGCACACAGGTTCTAAAAGTTCCAAATACCATGACAATGCATCCTAAAATGGCATGGATTGGACCCCCAAACACAAATTTAAGAGAGGGCCACAGCCGCTCGAGACGTTTCAAGTGTTCATGGGGCAAAACTGAGAGATCCTGATACACTGAACACAAAGACGGTCTCAAGGTAAAGGTTATAGCCAGGGGACTGGGAAGGGTGCCTTCAGCAAATACTTCCAAGATCATTCAAACCTGCTCCTGTGTGCTGCCTAAAAATGAATGGGTCGGTAAGAAACAAAAGTGGGCTAATATCACCAAGCAGCATAGGCTTTTATCAGTAAATTAAAGAAAGCCAAAATTTGGGCTACAAGGAGACTTGAAAATACACTTCCTCAGAAACAGAGTCAGCCTTCCACAATGAATCGCCGGAGAGACCAACATCCAACGCAACCCCCCAATCTGAGGATTCGGAGATGGTGTTTTTAGAGAGAGTCAGAAGGTACCGGTGATATATAGAGAGATTTAACGCTACAGAGTATTATGAACAATTCGGTGTGTTAGCTTATGAATGAATGAATGAATGACAATTTGTTGAGCGCGATAGCTACCCTTAGGCGTCCTAGCGCTGCGGACAATACGGGCATGAAAGACACTTGGGGCTGTCCGGGTTTATTGAAACAGAAAAGTCTTGAGGAGCTTACGGAATGAGAGTATATTAGACTCCGATCACAGATGCGGGGGGAGAGCATTCCATAGTTTGGCCGCGTTGTACGAAAACGAGCGGCCACCACATCTAGTTCTTTTTATCCTGGGTACTTTGGCAAGAAGAGAGGAGGATGACCTAAGTGTCTAATCGGCCGGTAGGGAGTGATCAGCGGTTGATTTATGGTGGGGCCTGTCTTCCAGAAGGCCCTGTGGGTGATACAGAGGGCCTTGAATTTAATTCTCTCCCGGACTGGGAGAACCCATAAACTCATCTGATCAGGGGTTTTTTAGCTATTCACTAGGCCATACACACACTTGTAGAACTGTTGCTACACGACGTAAGGCTGAATGATTTCTTACAGCTCCGCTTCCACGGACAGGGTATTGACTGTCCCTTGTTCACCAGGCGAATGCCCAGTGATGCGTTTGACGATGTGGAATTTTTAGAAAACCTCTCTAAACGTTTACAGAATTAAGCAGAAATAGCAGCATTTGGGACCCTCAGAATAGTCTCCCTCATTGTTAGCGTTCACAAGGGGGTAGTTTCCAGACTTTTAAAGAGTATCTTCTACAGTAAAGTCATTGAAAAAAAACAGTGGTGGTTGCTCAGCTTTAAATGGGTCATAACTAACACGTGTCTGGCGGCTAGCATAGCTGGGTTACTAATGGATCGTAGCACAACCAATGTAGTCTTCCTGACTGGAGTGGTTAAAGCCCATGCTGCGCTTGAAATACCTTCCGACAGACTGGTAGGCTTTAGAGAACGTAGTCTTTTGAGAACTATTTTGCCGTCACAGTAAAAGTTCTTTACTACAGTGAATCATGGAAGTACTAGACATCGTAGAGCCTGTAAAAAGTAAAACAATTTACATTCTCCATCATGAAAATCACTTTTATGGTATTTTGATCCTAAAGGGTTTTCTAGGAGCCAAGTATGTGTGGTTGCGATCACATCTACAGCACACAGATAGCTAATCAGTGTGAAATGCATCATAAAATGCATCATAGTGGCTGATCAGAAGGAGAGTTGTCCTCGGTGTAATCTATTCTGTCTCTCGCAAAACTGCTTGAGCATATACACTGGGGTTATTCAATTCATCCCTAAAACAGACTGTGTGGGGTGCGGGCTCTACACAGCTGCCGATCACGAATGCAAAGGCATGAAATGCTCCCATTGTAAAGCGTCTTTTCCTCCAGGAACATAACACATGTGTTACATGACTAAAGCCTGGCCCCAGACCAAAACAGAAGACTACATAGTGTTCGATATAGAGTGTGCGCAAGAGACCGTAGTGCACCAGCCTAACTATATTTTCGTACATCATCTAACTTCTGATGAAAACTGGGAGTTTGAAGACCCTTCTTGAGTGAACGAATTCATTAGCACATTCATTCAGACAAAATTCAAAGGGTATACCCTGATGGCCCATAAGTCGAAAGCATATGACTCGTTCTTTATTTTGCAAAATATGATCCATAAAAAAAGATGCTTTAGAACTCATCACCCAGGGCTCAAAACTGATGCTGCTAATGGCTGTACCTTTACATATAAGGTTCATAAATACTTTGAATTTTCTGCCCATGAAATTGAGCAAGTTGCCAAAAGCCTTTGATTTTCCAGGTTGTCAAGGTTATTTCCCCCACTTTTTTAACACCTGTGTGGATCAGAATTATGAGGGTCCAAAGCCTACTCTCGACAGCTATGGTGTTGAGTATATGATGCCAGAGGAGAAAGAAAGTTTTCTACAGTGGTATGGTGAAAACCGCTAAATTAAGTTTCATTTTCAAACCAATTTGAAAGCTTACTGTCAGGCAGATGTAATGATCTTGAGTAAAGCTTGCAATCTCCTCAGAGACGTTGAGGTAGAGATGACAAAACAAGTAAAGGAACCCAATACTGCCAAGAAGACAAAATCCATAGAGTACATCGACCCTTTTCAACACGTCACGCTGGCATCCATGTATATGTCTATCTACAAGCACATGTTTTTACAATCTGCAAGCATATCTCTACTACCACCGACCTCTATAACGGTAAACAGAAGCATTATTCTACCCCCTCTATTCAACGGCTCATGTACGTCTCTGACAAGGAAAACATCCTCATCCAACACACCTTACAGGATGGTGAATACTGTGTGGGCCCTTATTTCCTAGATGGGTATGCTGTAATTAATGGTGTGCCAACAGCCCTAGAATACAATGGTTGATTTTACCACAGTTGTCCCCACTGCTACAAATTCAAGGAGTATAATAAGCTGTTGGATATCAAATGTGAACACTTGCACAGGTGTACTCTGTTAAGGGCGCAATCTGTTGAAAACTGAGGTTTTGTTCTGAGATCCATCTAGGTGCATGAGTAGCTAGATATGTTAACATCAGATGCTGGACTCTGTTCCTTCATTAAGAGCAACGAGTTACCCGAACATTTGGAGCGCTGCAATGCCTTATTTGGGGGTTGTACAAATGATATATAGTTATACAGGGCCATGGAAGAGGGTGAGAAAATTAATTACTAGGATTTCATGAGTCTATATCTATTTGTGAACAAGATGAAGTTATACCCCTTAGGCCACCCCTGCATCATATATATGAACTTTAAAGCCATAGACAAATATTTTGGGTTAGTTAAATGTCAAGTCTACCCACCCCTGAGGCTTTACTTCCCCATACTATTGTACAGAGTCGATGGTAAGCTAATGATCCCCCTGTGTCGAATTTGAGCTGAAAGTAAAGAGATTAGCGAGTGCAGACACACTGATGAGCAAAGGGTGCTCACCGGGACCTGGTGTAGCATTGAGAATCAGGCGGTCCTAGAGAAAGGATACCGACTTGGAAAAATACACAAAAATTTGGCACTTTGAGAGGACTAAAACCAAACTCTTTTCTGAGTATATTAACTTATTTCACAGAGATAAGCAGGAGTCATCAGGGTTTACAGAATGATGCATTAATGAGGTCTCAAAGCAAAAATACATCGATGATTACTTCGCTCATTAGGGTATATGCTCGAGACCCGAGTTCATCAAAGTCAACCCCGCCAAGCAAAGTTAGCCAAGCTGTGCCTCAATTCCTTATGGGGAAATTCTGTACAGTGTACAAACTTGTCAAACACGACCATCATCCCAGGTGTCCATCTGTGAGTTTATCAATGACAAAACCTCAGCGCTGTGTGGGAAATATGCAAAGGAGTACCCCACAATGTGTAACAATATAAACATCTTCGTAGCCTGTTTCACCACCCCTCTTGCTCGTTTAGAGCATCACAATGTGATGGATAAACTTCAGGAACGGTGTCTGTATCACAATACTGACTCTGTTATTTTTGTGAGCAAATTAGGGGATGGAGATCCCCAACTCGGTTATTATCTGGGCGATTTGAATAGCAAGCGAGAAAAGGAAGAGTACATAGTCCTTTTCACATCATCTGCACCAAAAACATATTCTTATAGAACCTTTAAAAATGCAGTATGTATGAAAGTTAAAGGCATCACCTTTAATGTAAACAACAGCATCAAAATCAATTTTGACAGTCTAAAGGATCTGGTGAACAAATACTCTACCTCGAGCGACCATGAAAATGACAAAACAATCGATGTAAAACAACCTGGTATAGTTCGGTCCAAAAAGCGGTGGGAAATTCCAACCCAGTCACTGCATGAAACCTTGCATGTAGTGTTTGATAAAAGGGTCTTGACTGAAGACTACAAAACCCTACCGTAGGGTTATTGATGGTACATTAGAGTCTTGCAACCCTGACTATGGACCCCAGGTTTTAGCGACCATTCGCCTGCATTTTAGCAGGCCCCTTAAATTGTGGTAAAAGCTATTTTATAAAAAACTATTAGACAATAATTCCAGTATTTTATCCCAAACCCCTAACAATATTGTTTGGCTTTATTCGTGCTGGCAAGATCTTTATAGGGAACTATCCCTAAGGTTCCCCACATCAAATTTATAGAAGACATACCGAATAATCTCAACAACGATGCATTGTTACCTACAGGCCTTGTAAACATGGCGATTGTAGACAACCTTATAAGCGAAGGTGGGGAACTCCCTGCGATAGAGAAAGCTTTTACTCAATATTCACACCATCACAATCTAAGCATATGTTACCTCATTCAGAACTTGTTTTACAAGGGTAAAAGCAGTCGTTCTATATCTCTCAACGCCTCATACCTGGTTTTATTTAAAAACCCCTGAGACAAACAACAGATATCCATTATTGCTAAACAGATGTACCCCGGAAACACACAAATTTTCTTGGAAGCCTTTAACGACACTACCGAGAAACCCCACAGTTACTTACTGGTAGACCTACAACTCAATACTCTAGAAGACTACAGACTGCGTGCTGGTATTTTCCCACCCAATCTGCCCATCTCTTACACTCTTAACCCCTTCCATGCTTCTGATGGCCCCTGGTCGTCATACGTCACAGTGGGCGTGTGCGGAGGATGGGCGGGGGCCGTCCAAATCCCGCCCACTATTCAAATCGCCCGCACTGCGTGAAAATGTGCACAGCATGTAAGGGGTTATAATCAAGTCCAAAGCCTCTAAAAAGAATTGTTAAAGAGACTCCCATAACATTTATAATCTAGACCTTATAATACCCGGTATTGACCATGTCGGCATGTCTACGCCCTAATCTAGCCCTCCTAAAAATGCTAGTCACAGCTAACCCTCAGCAAATAAAGGCCATCTTGTGTGTGACTTAGAACTAACCCTGAGCGCAGTTCGCGAAGTAGTGCTACGCGAAGCTACGCGAAGTGCACTTCGCACTACGCGAGCTTCGCGTAGCACTACGCGAACTGCGTAGTGCGCTGTTCGTGATGATTGCACAGTGCCGGATGCTTGTCCGCACTGTGTAATCATTGAAAACGGCATCTTGCACAGTGCGAGCTGTCTTTTACTGCCGCTCGAGTAGATTCTTACTCGAGCGGCAGCTTTCTCAACGCGGACTGGTAGTTTCTCATCGCGAGCGGTCGCGAGCATACGCGACCACTCGCAATGAGAAACCTGACCTCCCCGCGTTGAGAATCTCGCCGGGAGGTTTATTTTCCACGCTTGCGATCGGCAACTTGATGTTGCTGATCGCGAACGAGAAAAAGTCTCGCCGGGATGTCATTTTGCTTGCTCGCGGTTGCCAACTTGACGTTGAGGACCGTGAGCAAGCAAAAAATGACCGCTGCACTACGCTACGCGTGTTTGCACTGTGCTACGTGCAATTCGCGTAGTGCGAAGTAGCGCAAATTTCGCAAACTACGCGAGCGTAGCGTAGTGCTTTGCCCAGGGTTACTTAGAACAATTTAGTGGCTGCCATTTCAGAAATCACCCTAAACACCCTAAAAGGTAATGTCCCTATATCAGAGCGCCAGTTCTGTGTTTTGAAGAAGAAGCTCCACCTTATCAAGAAGCTCAGTAATAAAAGGCCTTCTCTCATTTCTAAGAAGAAACTAGTAAAGCAGTCTGGAGGTTTTATAGGTTCTTTGGTGGGCATAGCTATAGCGCTCATTACCAGCCTCCTAACTGGGAACTAATGGATCATGCACAAAAAATGTACTTGGTACCACAACAGCAGCTAGAACACTTGGGGACGTCTAAGTGTGATGCCTGGGATATCTGAAAAAATTAGAAGCAGCTCTTGGATGCCGAGAGTAAAGACATTTTGAACCGTTCGGATTCAAACCTTATGCCAAAGAGGGTCTTCACTCCAGCGCTCTTCAAAACTTTAAAAATGTTTACAGGCAGTTAAATGCTGAAAAAAACTGGTTGACTCTATATGCCCCTGATTCTGAACAGCCTCCACCACCTCTTTTAATGCCTCAAGAACCACCAACATCCTCAGACAGCGTTGTTGAAGAACTTAAAAATATATAAATCAACGGTACAGAGGGGCAGCGCAAATGTTGCTAAGTATAATGCCAGCTTCTAAAGACATGTCCTCTTGGAATGAGAGAGGAAAATTCCTCTACAAAGGTCAAACGGTTGTTGGATCCCACATGTACAACCTAGTCAAAGGTCTTATGCACCGCAAAACACTATCGCTCCAGAAAGCGCCTGGAGGTTGGGAACAGTTTTGTGAGCCTCTGCGGAACTCAGCATTCCTTCGACGGTTGTCAGTAATGCTAAACACAGGCAGCTGCTTGAAAGTTTGAAAGATCTGACTTGCAGTCCCCCAAGTGCTTGCACACCTGTTGTTTTTAACCCCCTCCCCAAGATGCCAACATCCTCTTTCTTTCCCCTGGCTATCCCCATCTTGGTGCATTAAGGCACTGCCTCTGGAACCTAAATAATGACATTGTCAAAAATGAGCACATGATTAAATGTCTGATGTTTCTTCTGACTTTTAAATCTTTGTATATGTGTGCTGTGTTTATAAGTCTAGTTTTGCCATAGTTAACATTTTGATGTTTTTCTTCTTTTATTTCGTTAGTAAGTTTATCAGTGTGATGCTTGTACTACGAAAAAACTGTTTCGTGAATAAACCTTTTAAGTTTTCAAAGTGTTTCTGTCATCTTTTAAAAACATGTTAAATGTGTGTCCTTGCGTCTGAATAAAGATATTGAGTCTGCATTCAAGTTTTTATTCTTTTATTTTAGACAGACATCATTACACATAGAAGTGTTACACAACCTTACATTTTTGACAAACTGCGTATTCTGTTTTAACAGCGTTTGATGTAGATCTAGACTTTTCTTTCACATATTTCATAACTCTACTGTCATTGTTAACTAGGTCATTTGAATATAGATTTTTTTTTTTATTCTAAACGTCATATCCTCAGACATTATACTTATAAAATATATACAATGCTCCCCACATGGGACAGCTAGAGAATCCTATACCTATAATTTGTTATACTCCACCCTTGCATCAGCTTTTTTTACACACTTGAATATAGGTTTTGTATAGATGCTATGCTCGGGGAATGCCACTATGCTGTCAAACACTGTAACCTTGCCTTTATCTAAAAACAGGGCTTCCCGGTGAGTTCCTTCCATGTACTGCATATCTGTGTTAAAGACAGGCGTGTGGGGTCTTTCGGACCCTATTTCACCAGGTAGAGTGTCGCTTGGAAAAACACTTAAAAATAATTTCTTTGTGTATTTAAGATGGCTTAAGAAATCTCAAATCTGAACAGTGTCCATTTTACAATATTTTAAAGATAGTCAAACAAAATCTGCTGGGCGTGGTTGATCTGAATGACATTGTTGAATACAGATAATACAACCATGTTCACATTCTTAGACAAGGGCTGACTAAAAAGTATTTCTGCTTTTAGATTTCCATTTTTAATCAAGCTGTAATGGTCGCCGTCTTCCATGTCAGGGGTCAGATTGAAAACGAACAGTGTGTAGCTCGTCCCTTATACTTCTCTTGACACAACGACCCCTGAGTCATGCAGGTGCTTCCCGGTTATTTGAAATCAAGCCCAGATATTCCCTGATAAAATAAGCATCTACAAATTGAAAGGGTTTGAGGTATAGAGACTAAGGCTGGGCAGAATTGGCGTAGCGCCACTACGCAGAATTTTGGAAAAAATGTGTGGAAAATGAGCGCACATCCTGAGGGTCCGTGTGCCTGGGACAGGGGTCCCGCGTGCCCGGGCAGGCTCCCCGATCTCCCCGGCCTGGCTGGGTTGAGAAGCAGGGACCAGCCCCGGGACCTGGGTTTCAGTCAGGGCCTGGGGTTTGGGAGCCCCCGTCCTGCGGCCTGCCAAGTGTCCATCTGCCCGGGACAAGGGTCCCTGGTGCAGAGCCCCAGAGACCTACAAGGGCAGGCGGGAGCCCTACAGCTATGGCTCGGCTTGGGGCAGGCAGATTTGAGTCCTTTCGGTCTCGGCCATCTGGTCGCACCAATCCCCTCAGCCATCTGGTCGCATGCAATGCTTTCCAATGGGGCGACCAGATGGCCGGGCCGCCCTGCAAGTCCCGATGGGGGCTCATTCACCTCCCCGATCCCAGCCAGGGCTCCAAGAGGTCGTGGACATCTGGGCCTAGGGTCCCCAGAGTCTCTCGGTGCGCATGGGTTCCCAAAAGAGGGGTAGCCTTCCTCCGGATTACTAGGGGCAGGGTATGCCTGGACACCCCTCCCGGGCTGGCTGTTCTTAGCCGGGGACCAGATGGGCTGGGCCCAGACGACACCTCCCCTTTGTCTGGGGGCTCCCTCCTCCGGCCCACGGCATGGCAAAGTGCCCGGTACGGGCTCCATAGGTCCCGGGCAGTCCTCCCTCGGGTGTCTGGGCCCCAGGAGCACCTGCAGGCCTCCCCATGCCTGAGGCCCAGCGTGGTGTCTCTGAGCCACCCCGGAACCCTGCAGCCACCGAGCCCTGCAAGGGCAGGCGGGAGCCCTCCCACAAAGGCTCAGGCCAGGCAGATTGGCGTTATTTCGGTCCCGGCCATCTGATCACACGCAATGCTTTCCAATGGGGCGACCAGATGGCTGGGCCGGCCTAGAAGTCCTGATGAGGGCTCATTCGCCTCCCCGATCCCAGCCAGGGCTCCAGGAGGTCGGGGTCCTCCGCGCCTAGGGTCCCCTGAGTCTGGCGGTGCGCACAGGTTCCCAGAAAGAGGGGTAGCCTTCCTCCGGATTACTAGGGGCTGAGTATGCCGGAACACCCCTCCTGGGCTGGCGGTTCTTTGCTGGGGACCAGATGGGCTATGCCCAGACAACACCTCCCCTCCATCCGGAGGGCTCCCTCCTCTGGCCCACGGCGTGGCAAAGTGTCCGGGATGGGCTCCATGGGTCCTGGGCAGTCCTCCCCAGGGCATCCGGGCCTGAGAGCTCCGGTGGTCCTCCCCGTGCCTGAGGCCCAGCCGGGGTCCCCGAGCCCCCCGGGAAGTGGAGCCCCCCGAGCCCTGCGTGGGCAGGCGGGAGCCCCACCACGAAGGCTCGGGCGGGCAAATGGGAGTCCTTTCGGTCCCGGCCATCTGGTCGTACCATTCCCCTCGGCCATCTGGTCGCACGCAATGCTTTCCAATGGGGCGACCAGATGGCTGGGCTGCCCTAGAAGTCCAGATGAGGGCTCATGTGACTCCCTGATCCCAGCCGGGGCTCCAGGAGGTTGGGTGCGTCTGGGCCTAGGGTCCCCTGAGTCTCTTGGTACGCACGGGTTCCCAGAAAGAGGGGTGACTTTCCTCTGGATTAGTAGGGGCAGGGCATGCCGGAACACCACCCCCTGGGCTGGCAGTTCTTTGCCGGGGACCAGATGGTCTATGCCCGGACAACACCTCCCCTCCATCTGGGGGCTCCCTCCTCCGGCCCGCGGCATGGCAAAGTGCCCGGGACGGGCTCCATGGGTCCCGGGCAGTCCAACCCCGGGCGTCCGGGGAAGACTTTGCCCCCTTAAACCCAAACACTTCAAAAAGTCACACCTGGAGTCCAGAAATGGGTCCTAAGCACTCCTGCTATGTCATCTGAGGTATACTATGGGGTCCTTGGGTCCAGAACTAGAAATGTGATGTGACTCTGAGCTCTATGGCCTATAATCGAAAAAATGAGTTTGACACCAAACACCTCGAAATGTCACAAATAGGAGTCAGACATGTACCTGGAGGATGGAAATGAGCCCTAGCCACTCTTGCTATATCACCTGAGATATATTATGGGGTCCTGGAGACCACAGGGACCCACAAACAGTCATTAGGCTTGATAATGAAAATTAGCAAAACTCGCTAATAGTGAGCACTTCTAGCGAGTTTTGTTAATAT
The DNA here is from genome assembly GCA_963921515.1 of Calotriton arnoldi. Classification (NCBI taxonomy): domain Eukaryota; kingdom Metazoa; phylum Chordata; class Amphibia; order Caudata; family Salamandridae; genus Calotriton; species Calotriton arnoldi. Next base: position 44,708 of record CAWUFW010021441.1, on the reverse strand, counting down.
TTCAAATAGCTCAGACTGGATATCAGAGACACTGTTTTAGTGCACAAGACATAAATACACTTGTTAGAAAGGTCAGATCTGATGCTGTCATGTGATCTATATACCTTTGGTATTATCTGAAGTTTTTTTTCAGCTTCCAGCCAAGGGAAAAACCTGATATCGTACCCGATTTTGAACACCTTGGGCTGGGTGGAAGAAGTGACTTTGCCCCCTTAAACCCAAACACTTCAAAAATTCGCATCTGGAGGCCAGAAATGGGTCCTAGGCACTCCTGCTATGTCATCTGAGGTATACTATGGGGTCCTTGGGTCCAGAACTAGAAATGTGATGTGACTCTGAGCTCTATGGCCTATAATGGAAAAAACTGAGTTTGACACCAAACACCTCGAAATGTCGCAAATAGGAGTCAGGCATGTACCTGGAGGCTGGAAATGGTCCCTAGCCACTCTTGCTATATCATCTGAGATATATTATGGGGTCCTGGTGGCCACAGGGACCAACAAATAGTCATGAGGGTTGATACTGAAAATTAGCAAAACTCGCTAATAGTGATTATGAAATACTGCATTATATGAAGTCATACATAATTTTTTAACCCTTTAAACTTGTATAATTAATATAAATCCTCTATTTTAATAGCACATTATTTAACCTTTGTACAGATCTATATTCCATCTGTGCATATTGTGCTGTCATCTGAAGGAACCTGTATGTTAGTAACTGTTGCAGCTGCTCACTTCATGCTTTATCGCTCAATTATATGCCTTACTTTTAGACCTCCTACAACACCCGATGAAGACATGGAGACTGAACAGCTGAGAGAAGATGAAGAAGAAGAAGAAGCTTCTGAATTATACCAACCGTAAGTTCAAATGACCAAAATCTATTTGCACCACAGTCATATATTTATATACCGTTTGTTTTCTAAAACATTTCACTATTCAATCCAACAGACCAAGTGAAAAAAGTGGCTGACAACTATACGGAAGAAGGTGAGCGACGCTGGACTTTACAAGAAACATTCCCTGGACTGCAAACTGTTAGTTGATTTCAGAAACTATTTAAAATACGATCTCTCGGTCTCCAACTGCAAGCAAGAGGTAATGCAAAAAAGCTTTTACTACTATGACTACCCTTATTACTACTAATACCTATTATGTTTAGTAAAGTATATAATAACTATTATCTGTATATATTTATTAAATTTAAGCTGGAAAATGTAGCAAGATTCCTCTTCTTCTACAATCCTGACCAACCATCGATAAATTTCATAAAGGAGATCCCACGCACACGGGAGTTCTTCAATCTCCTGAAATTAACTGGTTTAGCACAGCAGACCATCATAAATTACATGAAAAATATCAAGCGCGTTGTTCACTATCATATCGTGGCTACAAACCTGAGAGAAGAAGATAACGATCTCTATACGTCAGCTCAGCAATTTCAGTGTGTGATGAAGGATATGCCGAAGAAAATAAGCAGAGGCATTTCAAAGGAAGTCACTCACAGAAGGTAATAATTTATTCATTGTGAAGTATAATAGCCTTTAGATGATTGTAAACAATAACATTTCTCCTCATTGCAAGTTCCCAATTCAAAAATCATGAATTTATTATTATGTTTCTTTACTATTGCATGGGCAGATCCTGTTATTTATTATGTCTTTCCTAATATTGCCTAGATATAAGGTGTTTACAGCAGAAAAGAAGACCCCTGGGCACTGCTTACTGATTTTGGACAAGGCAAAAGAAGACTTCCTCAAAGTGATCGAAAAGCTAAATGCCAATCAGGATTTCTCCTCCCAGGAAACACTGGTGGTATTGTATTATTTAGAGGCACTATTGCTCTTAAAGCATGTGCAGAGACCATGTGTTGTGAAGAATTTTCAGGTATGTAAACAAAAAGACTAATAGGAATCAAACAATGTGTCTACATTGAAGCCTTCATGCTCACTCTGCATAAATGACGTAGAATATTAAGGGCCTGATTACGACATTGGTGGTCCTCCCGCGACCATCCATGGCAGTGCCTCGCAGGAGAACAGCCAAAGCTGTACTCACATCGCCCACTGGATTACAATTGTAATTCTTGGTGGGCAGGTGGTGCTGCAGTGGTGTCACAGCCGTGCCTATCTAAAGGCCCATAGGTAACCCTCAGACAATCTCTGTCTCAGCACGTTGCTGCATGGTGCGGCATGTACCATGTTGTGCATACTGCACCAAGCAGGAACTGGGCCTCCCAGGCCCAGTCACAGGGGTGCCCTGTTAGGGCCTTGCTTTGTTGCCTCACCGCCAGCCTTTCCATCTCAGGCCCATTGCCATGGTAAGGCAGGCGGTGAGGCAACTCGTAAAATGCTTGACAGTGCTGCAGTGGCACCACCAGCATATTGCTGCCTCTGACCACTGTGCCACCACCTTGGGATCATGGTTCTCTGCCAGTTGCAGTGGTCCAGTGGTGGTGTAAACTCCAAATTTGGTATACGGTGGGGGGACCGCCAGTCCGTTGGGTCGTGGACTGTCACCATGGGTTTGGCGGTCCCATGGACCGTTGAACTCATAATATGCCCCTTAACCTTTATCATTCTTAAAATAAGTACATTTAAATAATTCTAAACTATATCTAATTATTATACATACCTTACAATTTTGCAGGCTAATGAATGGAGTGAACGAAGACCGTACAATGATGAGGAGGGAGCCTACTTTGTGATTGTTGCAGTGAAGGAGCACAAAACTGCAGCCCAGCAGATGGCATCCTTTTGTTTAAGTTATGAAGAAGAACAGGTATTCTTTTAAGATACAATATTTATTTTTGCGTAGCCACAAACATTTTTTGAATATTTATTCACCCAGTACCACCAACTTAGATAATGCCATTACATCCTAATATTGCTTTAAAGTCTGCTTCTTTGAGTAGCATTGCTCTTGTGTAAAAACTACAGAATGTGATCACTGATGCATCTTCATGCCTGCTCTGTGACCTTATTACCGTGTTTCTTTTTCTCGCAGTGGTTTGAACAATATTTTACAAAGATGAGGCCTGTGATGTTAAAGAAAAAGAGGACAGCATCAACAATTAATCCATTTTTTGTATCGTCAAAGGGAGATCCAATTTACAACCCATCAAACGATCTTAATCGATTTCAAGAAAGGTATTACTGCAATGCTGGCTGTGCCTTTTTGAATTCCCAGATTATTATTGGTCAGTGGTGTACAAGTTTACAATTGATGGGGGTTATGTAGCTTCCAAAGAGATGGCTTTAACATTGCTTATAACTAGTATTACTTTGTTAGGAATGGTATAAGCTCATGACCCAAATAATATCTTTATAAAATACATGACTATAGGATAACGAGCAGGTTTCACATATTAATAATTCTTACAGGTATAATGTTCCTGCTGTAACAAGTCAGCAAGCAAGACGTGTATACGAGACAGCAACGAATATAGACTGTACGGATGCTGAAAAGAGCCTTGTTGCTGACTACATGGCTCATTCAACTCACACTGCGGAAAAGCATTATCGCATGATGAGAGAAGAAAATATCTGTGCAGCCTCAAAACTGCTGGATAAACTTGCACATGAAAACCCACGGTGAGGCAACAATCATTGTTTTTCATCTCACTGATTTTTAGAAAACAGTTACCTTACTCATAATCCTTATGCCTTTAATGCAACTATTTATTGTATTTAGACATTTATTTTGAACATTCGTTAACCATTCTTACTATCTGTGTTTGTTTGCAGATGCTTGAAACAAGATAATACTAAACATTGCAGACAACCACTTAATAAGAGACAGCAAAGGTATGCTACGTAGAATGTGCTCCTTTGTTTTTCGTATACAGTCATCTCTGTCATAAATTATGACCACCTTGTAGATCTTATGTGTTTTGCATGGTCTAATTTACATATACATTTTGTAAGCTGCTGTTTCAGTATTAGGCTACTGACAGTTATAGATTTTATGCACTTTGCATATATGTAAAATAAAAAATATTCACTTTGTATAACACTGCACTATTTACTAATGCTATACTTTGTCTTTTTTTGTGTACTTAAAGGGCACAACATAATGGGCCTTCTACATCCAAAGTACCTGGTGAAAAAAATCTTGATGTATTCATACATTTTGAAAAATAATTTCCTGTGACTCTGAATGGGAATCCACCAGGTAAAAAAGACCGAAGTGCACTGGTTGGAGCTCACGAGCGGCTTGCATATGATAAGTGGAGACTGAAACAGCAACTTCTAAGAAAGGAGGAAACAATGAGTAAGTAAACATTTAGATATGCTGAAATATATTGAAAAGTTAAAATTGTAGAAACTGATATCAATTTATTTTGTTTCTTTAAATCACAGAAAAGTTCCCGCGAAGGCAACCAACAGAAAAATGTGTACTAAAGTTTTTTAATAAAATGCAATGGAGAAAGAATGTACCAGAAGTTGCAGAGCTAATCCAAAATTGGAAACCGATGACCAAAAGCACATCACCAACTGGTGATAAACAAATTAACTCATGTCTGAGTCACCAACGGTGGAGTGGAGTCTCTGTTGTTGACGAAGAAGGAAGGCCATTGCATCACGCATATTTCAAAAAGGAGAGCTGGTCCGTGATATTCATGGGGAGCTAATATCTGCAACAGAAGGAATAAAGAAAATAAATGAGCTGCCAAAGAAAAAAATGAACAGCTTATTTTTTTTTTACCTATTATTGGAAGGAACGGTATTGCATGGATGCCACAAACAGTCCATGCTCATGTCACCCCTTACTGGAAAATCCTGGAAAGCTAGTGTGGACATCAAAAAAGAAATTTAACGTCAAACCAGTTCTTGAGACTTTTGAAGTAGATGGAAAGCTGAGATATGCTATTTTATTTGTTGCGTTGCAAACTATTCAGATCAGTTGTCATCTTACTTATGACTATGTTCTATCAACGAAAGCCCACAGAGGCCAGGTACCACCCTGGATTGATTAAGGACAATTCACAGAAGACTTAGGGGCTCATTATGATGGCAGGATCACTGCACTAGGGGATACCCATGGTACCCCCCTGCATTTCCCTGCACCAAGTGGCAGGCACCGCGTGGTGCCTGCCACGTGGTGCAGGGAAATGCAGTGCAAGACCCTTTCACATTGCGGACGGCGCTGCAGCCAGCAACACTGCCTGCAATGTTAAAGGTCAAGGATGCGCCTGCCAGTATGGCGGGCGCATCCTAATGGCAGTGGTGGGGCCGCCGCATGTCTGGCAGCCGGTCCCAATCACCGCTACGGTGGCGGGCGGACCAAGTCCACCCGTCATCGTAATGAGCCCCTTAGTTTTTAGAGTTTTAAGGATGGTTTACTACATCTCTGTACTTTAACCCGTTACGTGCGTCGGACGGCTGGGAGCCGTCCGACGTCATGGTGGGCGTGTGCATCAGACAGCTCCTGGCCGTCCTAGCACCCACCCATGGGTGACTAATAGTGTACTGCCTGGTCTGTATGGTTTTATAAAGTTGTTGTTCAGTTTCACGTTTGGCAATAGAATGATGTCTTTAGTTATTCTGTTGTTTTTGCAGTTATAGTATTGTATCTAGTTGCAATTGGTTTGTGTTTTATTTCTTGTTAAAAAATATTTTTAATGACGGTGTGTGTGGACTGGCGCTTGGCTGGTGGTGTGCGTGGTCTGGCGATTGGCTGGTGGTGTGCATGGACTGGTGCTTGGCTGGCGGTATGCGTGGACTGGCGCTTGGCTGGCGGTGTGCGTGGACTGGTGCTTGGCTGGCGGTGTGCATGGGCTGGCACTTGGCTGGTGGTGTGCATGGACTGGCACTTGGCTGGCGGTGTGCGCAGACTGGCGCTTGGCTCGCAGTGTGGGTAGACTGGTGCTTGGCTGATGGTGTGCGTGGGCTGGTGCTTGGCTGGCGGTGTGCGTGGACTGGTACTTGGCTGGCAGTGTGCATGGGATGTCTGTTGGCTGGCAGTGTGTGTGGACTGGCACTTGGCTGGCAGTGTGCATGGGCTGGTACTTGGCTGGCAGTGTGCATGGGCTGGCAGTGTGCGTGGGATGGTGCTTGGCTGGCAGTGTGCATGGGCTGGCATTTGGCTGGCAGTGTGTGAGTAGTGACTTGCTGCTGGTCATTACACACTCTGCTAGTCAAACGCCACTGCAGACACTATGTCAACCACCAGCCGGTGTGATTGCTGTGTCAGTCATGTGGGTGAATGAAAGTGATGGGCCCTTGAATGGCGCTGTCTGTTGATGTGAATGTTGTAATGTGCTGGGCCCGCGGCTGGCGGTGTGAATGGTCTTGTGTGTCACGTATGAAAGGTGTGTGAATGGCCTTTAAAGAGGTTGGTGCCTTGCCATGGCTTTACAGCTCACGAGCTGTGAGTCATTGGCTCATGTTTTTAAACTTTTAAATATTAACAGTGCATTTCCTTTTTGTGAAATCTCTTGTTAATAGAATTTTATGCTCTGAACCTTTACTCACACTCGTGCCAAATCCAACCAGTATGTGTGAGTACTTAAGGAATTGTTCATTTTGAAGTAATATTTGTCTTTTCTGTCCCTCTCTGTCAGGGTGTACATTGTCTCCAAATTGTCTGTGGATGGGAGTGTTGTAATGTGCTGGGGCCACAGATGGTGGTGTGAAAGTGTGTGTCAAGTATGAAAGGTGTGTGAATGGCCTGTAAAGAGGTTGGTGCCTTGTCGTGGCTTTACAGCTCACGAGCTGTGAGTCATTGGTTCAGGTTTTTAACCTTTTAATTATTAACAGTGCATTTCCTTTTGTGAAATCTCTTGTTAATAAAATATACATTTTGAACCTTTCACTCACCCTCGTGCCAAATCCAACCAGTATGTGTGTGTACTTGAGGAACAGATGGATAGGCAGTCATATTTGTCTCATCTGTCTTTCTGTGCTAAGGCGTAGCCTATCTCTAGGGAAAATTTACCAACTTTAGATATTTCTGTAAAGTAAAAAAAAAAATGGGGAGTGCTGGGTGGTGTGCCTCTCATGGATCCCAACAAGTTTTTTTACTCACAATGCCATGAAAAAATCAAAATGTGACTACAGTCACGTATTTTCCTTGCATTACTGCGTCATAATATTCTGTTGTCATAAAAACCACAATTTTCCTACCACCCAGCATTACCCCAGGTCTCCCGATAAAAATGGTACCTCACGCTCGTGGGTGGGTCAAGTATATCCTAGCTGTAGATTTTCAGGTTTTCAGGTATGTTTAAGAACACCTTATGTTTTTGCCTATAATTCAAAATCCATATACGATAGAGACATAATTTAAATGGCAACCTATTTGTAGCTTTGTTCTACTTACCCATGTGAATTATCATGTATGTGGCCTATTGGAAAGTAGTCAAAATGTGAAGTTGAATAGAAGATGTTTTTCAATTACATCCAGTGCTTGGAAAAAGTTTGCCTTACAGTTTGTCATGTAATTCTAAAATCATACCATCTTGAGCCATAATTCAGGGTGAAGCATACTGCGGACATCAGTCCATTGTTCTGTATCTATTTTCATGCCTGTGGCATATTTGGAGGTATCACAAATCATTCACTGATTCCATGCATGTTTTTAAAAATGTGACTCCAGTTTTTGCAAAATGTGTCACATATGTTGTGTCATAATTCATGATCCATACTAGATAGAGCTTTATTCACAACTGCAACACGTGCCACAGAATAGCCCACTGCATTATGCCAATTTACATGCATGTGGCCCTAACACAAGGTACATAGGATGCAAGTTGAATTCATACAAGGCAATTTTCAATTTCCGGTCATCTGGTCACCCTATTGAAATTGGTAGCATATACCACACAGTAGAATGTGCCCTATAATTCTTGAAGTGTATAAGGTACAGAGTTAATTTGAATTGCAGATTGTAGCTAAGACATATGCACCTTATTGTACCAATTCTGATGTTTGTGGCTTATAGGAAAAAGGTACAAATTAAGTGTGCCCTCCAGGTATTTTTATCTTTTTCGGTTTCAGGTAGGTTGACAAACACTTTATGTTTTGGCATATAATTCACAATTCATATATGATAGAGACATAATTAAAATGTCAACCTATTTGTAGCTTTGTTCTACTTACCCATGTGTATTATCATGTATGTGGCTTATTGGAAAGTAGTCAAAATGTGAAGTTGAATATAAGATGTTTTCAATTACATCCAGTGCTTGAAAACGTTTGCCTTACAGTTTGTCATGTAATTCTGAAACCATATTATCTAGAGCCATAATTCAAAGTGAAGCATACTGATGACATCAGTCCACTGTTCTGTATCCATTTTCATGCTTGTGGCATGTTTGGATGTAGCACACATCATTCACTGATTCCATACATGTTTTTAAAATTTTGCCTGCAGTTTTTGCAAAATGTGTCACATATATTGTGTTATAATTTATTATCCATACTAGATAGAGCTTAATGTGCAACTGCAACACATTCTACAGAATAGCCCACTGCAGTGTGCCAATATATATGCATGTGGCCCTAACACAAGGTACATACAATGCACGTTGAATCCCTACGAGGCGATTTTCAATTACCGGCCATCTGGTCACCCCATTGAAATGGATAGGATATACTATACTGTAGAATGTGCCCTATAACTCTTGAAGCGTATAAGGTACAGACTTAATTTAGATTGCAGAATGCAGCTACTACATGTACACTTTAATGTACCAATTCTGATGTTTTTGGCTCATAGGAACAAGGTACAAATTAAGCGTAACCTCCAGTTAAGTTGTTCTTTTTTGCTTTCAGGTAGGTTGAAGAACACTTTATGTTTTTGCCTATAATTCACAATCCATATATGATAAAGACATAATTTAATCTACAACCTATTTGTAGCTTTGTTCGACTTACCCTTGTGAATTATCCTGCATGTGGCCTATTGGAAATTAGTCGAAAAGTGAGGTTGAAAACATGATGTCTTTCAATTACTTCCAGTGCTCGAAAAAAGTATGCCTTATAGTTTGTCATGTAATTCTGAAACCATACAATTTGGAGCCTTAATTCAAAGTGAAGCATAATGCTGACATCAATCCACTGTTCTATGTCCATTGTCATGCCTGTGGCATGTTCATAAGTAGTAGGAATCATTCACTGATTACATGCATGTTTTTAAAATGTTGCCTCCATGTTTTGCAAAATGTGTCACATATATTGTGTCATACTTCATGATCCACACTAGATAGAGCTTTGTTTACAACTTCAACACGTTCTACAAAATATCCCACTTCAGCGTGCCAATATACATGCATGTGGCCCTAACACAAGGTACATATAATGCACGTTGAATCCATACGAGGCGATTTTCAATTACCGGCCATCTGGTCACCCCATTAAAATGGATAGGGTATACTACACAGTAGAATGTGCACTATAATTCTTGAAGCATATAAGGTAGTGACTTACTTTAAATTGAAGATTGTAGCTACTACATGTACACTTTATTGTACCAATTCTGAGGTTTGTGGCTGATAGGACAAAGGTACAAATTAAGTGTAACCTCCAGGTAAGTTGTTCTTTTTTGTTTTCAGGTAGGTTGAAGAACACTTTATGTTTTTTCCTATAATTCACAATCCGTATATGATAGAGACATAATTTAAATGGGAACCTATGTGTAGCTTTGTTCTACTTACCCATGTGAATTATCCTGCATGTGGCCTATTGGAAAGTAGTCGAAATGTGAAGTTGAATACATGATGTTTTTCAATTACTTCCAGTTCTCGAAAAAAGTATGCCTTATAGTTTGTCATGTAATTCTGAAACCATAGAATCTGGAGCCTTAATTCAAAGTTACACATACTGCTGACATCAATCCACTATTCTGTGTCCATTTTCATGCCTGTGGCATGTTCATAAGTAGTAGGAATCATTCACTGCTTACATGCATGTTTTTAAACTTTTGCCTCCATGTTTTGCAAAATGTGTCACACATATTGTATCATAATTCATAATCCACACTAGATAGAGCTTTGTTTACAACTGCAACACATTCTATAGAATATCCCACTGCAGTGTGCCAATATACATGCATGTGGCCCTAACACAAGGTACATATAATGCACGTTGAATCCATACAAGGCGATTTTCAATTACCGGCCATCTGGTCACCCCATTGAAATGGATAGGATATACTACACGATAGAATGTACCCTATAATTTTTGAAGCGTATAATGTACAGACTTAATTTAAATTGCAGAATGTAGCTACTACATGTACACTTTATTGTACCAATTCTGATGTTTGTGGCTCATAGGAACAGGGTACAAATTAAGTGTAACCTCCAGGTAAGTTGTTCTTTTTTGTTTTCAGGTAGGTTGAAGAACACTTTATGTTTTTGCCTATAATTCAAAATCCATATATGATAAAGACATAATTTAATCTACAACCTATTTGCAGATTTGTTCTACTTTCCCATGTGAATTATCATGTGTGTGGCCTATTGGAAAGTAGTCAAAATGTGAAGTTGAATACATGATGTTTTTGAATTACATCCTGTGCTCGAAAAAAGTATGCCTTATTGTTTGTCATGTAATACTGAAACCGTACAATCTGGAGCCTTAATTCATTCAAAATAAAGCATAATACTGACATCAATACACTGTTCTGTGTCCATTTCCATGCCTGTGGCAAGTTCAGAAGTAGTAAGAATCATTCACTGATTACATGCAAGTTATTAAAATTTTGCATCCATGTTTTGCAAAATGTGTCACACATATTGTATCATAATTCATGATCCACACTAGATAGAGCTTTGTTTACAACTGCAACACGTTCTACAGAATATCCCACTGCAGTGTGCCAATAAACATGCATGTGGCCCTAACACAAGGTACATATAATGCACGTTGAATCCATACAAGGCGATTTTCAATTACCGGCCATCTGGTCACCCCATTGAAATGGACAGGATATACTACACGGTAGAATGTGCCCTATAATTCTTGAAGCGTATAAGGTACAGAATTAATTTAAATTGCAGAATGTAGCTACTACATGTACATGTTATTGTCCCAATTCTGATGTTTGTGGCTCATAGGAACAATGTACAAATTAAGTGTAACCTCCAGGTAAGTTGTTCTTTTTTGTTTTCAGGTAGGTTGAAGAACACTTTATGTTTTTGCCTATAATTCACAATCCATATATGATAAAGACATAATTTAATCTACAACCTATTTGTAGATTTGTTCTACTTTCCCATGTGAATTATCATGTGTGTGGCCTATTGGAAAGTAGTCAAAATGTGAGGTTGAATACATGATGTTTTTCAATTACATCCTGTGCTCGAAAAAAGTATGCCTTATTGTTTGTCATGTAATACTGAAACCGTACAATCTGGAGCCTTAATTCAAACTAAAGCATAATACTGACATCACTACACTGTTCTGTGTCCATTTTCATGCCTGTGGCAAGTTCAGAAGTAGTAAGAGTCATTCACTGATTACATGCATGTTTTTAAAATTTTGCCTGCATGTTTTGCAAAATGTGTCACACATATTTTATCATAATTCATGATCCACAAGATAGAGCTTTGTTTACAACTGCAACACATTCTACAAAATATCCCACTGCAGTGTGCCAATATACATAGATGTGGCCCTAACACAAGGTACATATAATGCACATTGAATCCATACGAGGCGATTTTCAATTACCGGCCATCTGGTCACCCCATTGAAATGGATAGGATATATTACACGGTAGAATGTGCCCTATAATTCTTGAAGCGTATAAGGTACAGACTTCATTTAAATTGCATAATGTAGCTACTACATGAGCACATTATTGTACCAATTCTGATGTTTGTGGCTCATAGGAACAACGTACAAATTAAGTGTAACCTCCAGGTATGTTGTTCTTTTTCGTTTTCAGGTAGGTTGAAGAAAACTTTATGTTTTGAACTATAATTCACAATCCGTATATGATAGAGACATAATTTAAATGAAAACTTATTTGTAGCATTGTTCTACTTACCCATGTGATCTATCATGCGTGTGGCCTATTGGAAAGTAGTCGAAATTTGAAGTTGAATACATGATGTTTTTCAATTACTTCCAGTGCTCGAAAAAGTATGCCTTATAGATTGTCATGTGATTCTGAAACCATACTATCTGGAGCCATAATTCAAAGTGAAGCATAATGCTGCCATCAACCCACTGTTCTGTGCTCATTTTCATGCCTGTAACGTGTTTAGAAGTAGCATTAATCATTCACTGATTACATGCATGTTTTTAGGATGTTGCCTCCAGTTTCTGCAAAATGTGTCACATATATTGTGTCATAATTCATGCTCCATACTAGATAGAGCTTACTTTGCAACTGCAACACATTCTACAGAAAATCCCACTGAAGTGTGCCAATACACATGCATGTGGCGCTAACACAACATACATGTAATGCACGTTGAATCCATACAAGGCGATTTTCAATTACAGGCCATCTGGTCACCCCATTGAAATGGATAGGGTATACTACACAGTAGAATGTGCCGTGTAATTCTTGAAGCGAATAAGGTACGGACCTAATTTACATTGAAGACTGTAGCTACTACATGTATACTTTGTTGTACCAATTCTGATGTTTGTGGCTCATAAGAACGAGGTACAAATTAAGTGTAACCTCCAGGTATGTTATTCTTTTTCGTTTTCAGGTAGGTTGAAGAACACTTTATGTTTTTGCCTATAATTCACAATCCGTATATGATAGAGACATAATTCAAATGACAACCTGTTTGTAGCTTTGTTCTTCTTTCCCATGTGAATTATAATGTGTGTGGTTTATTGGAAAGTAGTCAAAATGTGAAGTTGAATACATAATGTTTTTCAAGTACATCCAGTGCTCGAAAAAAGTATGCCTTATATTTTGTCATGTTCCTCTAAAACTATACTATCTGGAGCCATAATTCAAAGGGAAGCATAATGCTGACATCAGTCCACTATTCTGTGTCCATTTGCATGCATGTGTCATGTTTAGAAGTAGTAAAAATCATTCACTGATTCCATTCATGTTTTTAGAATGTTGCATCCAGTTTTGGGACAATGTGTCACATACATTGTGTCATAATTCATGATCCAAACTAGATAGAGCTTAATTTACAACTGAAACACATTCTATAGCATAACCTACTACAGTGTGACAATTTAAATGCATGTGGCCACACAGAATGTACACATAATGGAAGTTGAATCCATACTAGGCGATTTTCAATTTCCGGCCATCTGGTCACCCCATTGAAATGGATAGGATACAATACATAGTAGAATGTGCCCTATAATTCTTGAAGCGTATAAGGTAAAGACTTAATTTGAATTGCATATTGTAGCTAAGATATGTACACTTTATTGTACCAATTCTGATGTTTGTGGCTTATAGGAAAAAGGTACAAATTAAGTGTAACCTCGAGGTATGTTTTTCTTTTTCGGTTTCAGGTAGGATGAAGAACACTTTATGTTTTTGCCTATAGTTCTAAAATCATACTATCTGGAGCCATAATTCAAAGGGGAGCATAATGCTGACATCAGTCCACTGTTCTGTGTCCATTTTCATGCATGTGTCATGTTTAGAAGTAATACAAATCATTCACTGATTCCATTCATGTTTTTAGAATTTTGCCTCCAGTTTTGGGAAAATGTGTCACATATATTGTGTCATAATTCATGTTCCATAGTAGATAAAGCTTAATTTGTAACTGCAACACATTCTATAACATAGCCTACTACAGTATGCCAATTTAAATGAATGTGGGACACACAGAAGGTACACAAAATGGAAGTTGAATCCTTACGAGGCGATTTTCAATTTTCTTCCATCTGGTCACCCCATTGAAATGGATAGGATACAATACATAGTAGAATGTACCCTATAATTCTTGAAGCGTATAAGGTAAAGACTTAATTTAAATTGCAGATTGTAGATAAGATATGTATACTTTATTGTACCAATTCTGATGTTTGTGGCTTACAGGAAAAAGGTACAAATTAAGTGTAACCTCGAGGTATTTTGTTCTTTTTTGGCTTCTGGTAGGTTGAAGAACACTTTATGTTTTTGCCTATAATTCTAAATCCATAATACTAGCTGGAGCCATAATTCAAAGGGGAGAATAATGCTGACATCAGTCCACTGTTCTGTGTCCATTTGCATGCATGTGTCATGTTTATAAGTAGTAAACATCATTCACTGATTCCATTCATGTTTTTAGAATGTTGCCTCCAGTTTTGGGAAAATGTGTCACATATATTGTGTCATAATTCATGACCCATACTAGATAGAGCTTAATTTGCAACTGCAACACATTCTATAGCATAGCCTACTACAGTGTGCCAATGTAAATGCATGTGGCCCACACAGAAGGTACACAAAATGGAAGTTGAATCCATACGAGGCGATTTTCAATTTCCGGCCATCTGGTCACTGCATTGAAATGGATAGGATACAATACATAGTAGAATGTGCCCTATAATTCTTGAAGCGTATAAGGTAAAGACTTAATTTGCATTGCATATTGTAGCTAAGATATGAACACTTTATTGTACCAATTCTAATGTTTGTGGCTTATAGGAAAAAGTTACAAATTAAGTGTAACCTCGAGGTATGTTTTTCTTTTTCGGTTTCAGGTAGGTTGAAGAACACTTTATGTTTTTGCCTATAGTTCTAAAATCATACAATCTGGAGCCATAATTCAAAGGGGAGCATAATGCTGACATCAGTACACTGTTCTGTGTCTATTTTCATGCATGTGTCATTTTTAGAAGTAGTACGAATCATTCACTGATTCCATTCATGTTTTTAGAATGTTGCCTCCAGTTTTGGGAAAATGTGTCACATATATTATATTATAATTCATGATCCATACTAGATAGAGCTTAATTTGCAACTGCAACACATTTTATAGCATAGCCTTCTACTATGTGCCAATTTAAATGCATGTGGCCCACACATAAAGTACATAAAATGGAAGTTGAATCCATACGAGGCGATTTTCAATTTCCAGCCATCTGGTCACCCCGTTCCCAAAGAATATTGTTTATAATTCAGTGTGTTTTTATGCTATTTAGCTAATAATGCATGGAATTGTACCTTAACATGTGCATAATGAGATACTAAAGAGAAAATAATGACAATGTATTGGTAAACCGTATTTTGGTAGACTTTAAAAATCCCTATTGAAATACACATGCATCACCAATGCCGCTTTTCGCTTATGCCTAAAACGAAAATGTGTTGTAAAAAAGTGAAAATAACGCATAGGGATGTTTTTTCTTTTGTTTATGAAGCCTAATGTGAAGACAAGTCAAACCTATGTGTTACTTCGAAAAAATCTCTTTCCTAAAATTTACAGCTTTGCCTTGGTTTTTTAATATAGCTAAAAAACAATTGCGAAAGTTGCTTATAAAAAAGTGAGTGTAAATGCTATTTTTTTTTTTTTTCACCTTGAGGTTCAGTTTAATATAAGTCTTAAATTGATGTATCACTTGCCCTAGTAAACAATCCCCAAAGTCGATTTTTTTTCATTTTTCCCAAGCTCAATGATAAAAGCATGCATCACCAATGATGCAAAAGGTCAAGTCTTAATATTCACAGCCATAAAAAAGTGAGGGAAACAGATATTTGAAAAATTCCTTTTGTTTCTGTGGCCTTATGTCCAAAGGCTTCCAACAAGAGACTTTTTTTTTTTAAATCGGGCGATTTTTTAAAATTTTGCGAACTTTTATTTTTCCCTGGAAAAAGTGAGAAATAGTGAGTTTTAGTGTAAAAAAGTGACCGTACAAGATTTTTTCACCAAATAAAGTTTTTTTGACTCAGAATACACTTAGGCTTCAGGTCCATGTGTTTTTGTTTGGGGGAGGGGCCCAGGGGAAAAAACACCTTTGAGGAGTATGCATCACTGGTGATGCTTGCTAGAAAAAATGGGACCCCCAATATTTTTTTCTGAAAAAAGGGGGGTTCATATGAAAGAGGGCATGAAAAAACATTGATTGATTTTTTTCGGCTTGAGAAAAGGTCAGGCACTGTGAAGAGACATGAGAGGTGTAGGATAAGTGGGAGGCCCTCGGGCCGCCGGTGAAATACCACTACTATTATCGTTTTTTCACTTACCCGGTGAGGCGGGGGGGCGAGCCCCGTGGGGCTCTCGCTTCTAGCTCCAAGCGCCCGGCGCCTGCCGGGCGCGACCCACTCTGGGGACAGTGGCAGGTGGGGAGTTTGACTGGGGCGGTACACCTGTCAAACGATAAAGCAGGAGTCCTAAGGCGAGCTCAGGGAGGACAGAAACCTCCCGTGGAGCAGAAGGGCAAAAGCTTGCTTGATCTCGATTTTCAGTATGAATACAGACCGTGAAAGCGGGGCCTCACGATCCTTCTGACTTTTTGGGTTTCAAGCAGGAGGTGTCAGAAAAGCTACCACAGGGATAACTGGCTTGTGGCGGCCAAGTGTTCATAGCAACGTCGCTTTTTGATCCTTCGATGTCCTCTTCCTATCATTGTGAACCAGAAATCACCAAGAGTTGGATTGTTCACCCACTAATAGGGAACGTGAGCTGGGTTTAAACTGTCGTGAGACAGGTTAGTTTTACCCTACTGATGATGTGCTGTTGCAATAGTAATCCTGCTCAGTACGAGAGGAACCGCAGGTTCAGACATTTGGTTTATGTGCTTGGCTGAGGAGCCAATGGGGCGAAGCTACCATCTGTGGGATTATTACTGAATGCCTCTAAGTCAGAATCCCCCCTAAACCGTAACGATACCGCAGTGCCGTGGAGCCTCGGTTGGCCTGGGATAGCTGGCCTCTCTCAGGGGGCCGGTGCGTAGAGCCACTCGCTTTGGGACCGGAGTGTGGACGGAAGGGGGCCGCCTCCATCGCCCTTAGTGCACCGCATGTTCGTGGGGCACCCGGTGCTAAATCATTCATAGACGACCTGATTCTGGGTCAGGGTTTCGTAAGTAGCAGAGCAGCTACCTTGCTGCGATCTATTGAAAGTCATCCTCTGAGCCAAGCTTTTGTCTCTTTTTGACGCCCTCCTCCACCACACCCCGGGGTGGGTCCCTCTGCCGCCGGGCCGGCGGGAGGGATGCGGAGAGGGTAACACAGGTTTGTGGGAGGCTGCTTCCACCACATGCCCTCCCCCTCCCGTCCCTGCCCCACAGGGGTGCGGGGATGGGGGCCACCATCCCTGGCGGGTTGGCAGGGTGACCAGATGGCCTGGGCCAGCTGGGCCTCTCCTTCCCGCTACTCCTGCCCCAGTCGGGCAGGAAGGCGAGCAGCAGCTCCTGGGATGGAGCCTCCCAGGTGGCTGCCTCGGTGTGCCTGGCCACCCCTCGCCGGACTGCAAGGGTGACTGGGTACGGCACCCTCCCAGGCCATCTGGGTGCTGGGTCATCCCGGGCAATATGGTCGCCTGGCTGAGCGACCAGATGGCCCTGCGGGCCGGGTGACCAGATGGCCCTGCGGGCTGGGCGACCAGATGGCCGGCCTGCCGGCCAGCTGGGCTGCCTCCAACTTTTGTCCTTCCCCAAAGTTCTGTAAGCCTCCACTATGTGGGGGCTTAATAATCGAGAAAAATGGCCTCCCCGGGCAGGCCATTGGGGAGAGGACGTGGCCTGGGCTTAACCCTCCTTGGTTCCAGCCGAGGGTCTGGGTGCTGGGGACTGGGGGGTCCCCTGGGGCCTGGGGAGGCTCTCCCCAGCCTGGCTAGGGTTCGGAAGCTGGGACCGGGCCCAGGGCTTGAGCTCTGTCTAGTGGGCCTCGGGGTACTGGAGCCCCCCTGTCCTGCAAGCCAGCCGAGGGTCTGGGTGCTGGGGACTGGGGTCCACTGGGGCCCAGGGAGGCTCTTCCCAGCCTGGCTAGGGTTTGGAAGCTGGGACAGGGCCTGGGGCTCGAGCTCCGTCTGGTGGGCCCTGGGGTACTGGAGCCCCCCTGTCCTGCAAGCCAGCCGAGGGTCTGGGCACTGTGGACTGGGGTCCACTGGGTCCCGGGGAGGCTCTCCCCAGCCTGGCTATGGTTCTGAATCTGGGACAGGGCCTGGGGCTCGAGCTCCATCTGGTAGGCCCCGGGGTGTGGGAGCCCCCATACTGCAAGCCATCAGAGGGTCTGGGCGCTGGTTATGGGGGTCCATAAGGGCCTTGGGAGGCTCTCCCCAGCCTGGCTAGGGTTCTGAAGCTGGGTGTGGGAGCCCCTAATCCTGCAAGCCTGCCGAGGGTCTGGGTGCTGGGGACGGGGGTCCACCGGTGCCTGGGGAGGCTCTCCCCGGCCTGGCAAGGGTTCGGAAGCTGGGACCGGGCCCGGGGCACATGCTGTGTCCCAGGGTCCCAGGGTGCGGGAGCCCCCCATCCTAGAAGCCAGCAGAGGGTCCGGGGGCTGGTGATGGGGGGTCCACCAGGGCCCAGGGAGGCTCTCCCCAGCCTGGCTAGGGTTCGGAAGCTGGGACCGGGCCCAGGGCTCGTGCTCCGTCCGGCGGGCCCTGGGGTGCAGGAGCCCCCCATCCTGCAAGCCAGCCAAGGGTCTGGGCACTGGGGAAGGGTGTCCACCGGGGTCTGGGGAGGCTCTCCCTGGCCTGGCTAGGGTTCAGATGCTGGGACCGGGCCCAGGGCTCATGCTCCGTCCGGAGGGCCCCAGGGTGTGGGAGCCCCCCATCATGCAAGCCAGCCGAGGGTCCGGGTGCTGGGGATGGGGGTCCACCGGAGCCCGGGGAGGCTCTCCCCAGCCTGGCTGCTTTCAGAAGCAGGGACCGGGCCGGGGAGCAGGGGTGGCTGGCTTTATCTGCTCCGCTGGCGGAGCGGAGTTTTCTGCCCACCCCTATATGACCCTGTGGTGCGGGAGCCCCCGTCCTGTGGCCTGGCGAGGGTCTGAGTGCCCGTGATGGGGTCCATCGGGCCAAGGGAGTCTCCCCCGACCTGGCTGGGATCAGAAGCAGGGACCGGGCCAGGTGGGGGGTGGCTGGCTAAGTCCTTTCCACTGCGAAGTAGGAGTTTATTTAGGGCTGGGCGGAATTGGCGTAGCACCACTGCGAAGAATTTTGGAAAAAATGTGTGGAAAACGAGCGCACATCCTGAGGGTCAGCGTGCCCAGGACAGGGGTCCCTCGTGCCCGGGCAGGCTCCCCGATCTCCCCGGCCTGGCTGGGTTGAGAAGCAGGGACCAGCCCCAGGGGCTGTGTTTCAGTCAGGGCCTGGGGTTTGGGAGCCCCTGTCCTGTGGCCTGCCAAGTGTCCATCTGCCCGGGACAAGGGTCCCTGGTGCAGAGCCCCGGAGACCTACAAGGGCAGGTGGGAGCCCTACAGCTATGGCTCGGCTCGGGGCAGGCAGATGGGAGTCCTTTCGGTCCCGGCCATCTGGTCGCACCAATCCCCTCGGCCATCTGATCGCACGCAATGCTTTCCAATGGGGCGACCAGATGGCTGGGCTGGCCTGGAAGTCCCGATGGGGGCTCATTCACCTCCCCGATCACAGCCAGGGCTGCAGGAGGTTGGGCACGTCTGTGCCTAGGGTCCCCCGTGTCTCTTGGTGGGCACGGGTTCCCAGAAAGAGGGGTAGCCTTCCTCCGGATTACTAGGGGCTCGGTATGCCGGAACACCCCTCCTGGGCTGGCGGTTCTTTGCTGGGGACCAGATGGGCTATGCCCGGACAACACCTCCCCTCCGTCCGGAGGGCTCCCTCCTCCGGCCCACGGCGTGGCAAAGTGTCCGGGATG
>CAWUFW010021441.1:10000-15000 GCA_963921515.1 Calotriton arnoldi | reverse complement strand
CCCCCCATCCTGCAGCCAGCCGAGGGTCTGGGCACTGGGGACTGGGGTCCACCAGGGCCTGGGGAGGCTCTCTCCAGCCTGGCTAGGGTTCGGAAGCTGGGACAGGGCCTGGGGCTCGAGCTCCATATGGTGGGCCCCGGGGTACTGGAGCCCCCCTGTCCTGCAAGCCAGCCAAGGGTCCGGGCGCTGGGGACTGGGGTCCACTGGGTCCCGGGGAGGCTCTCCCCAGCCTGGCTAGGGTTCTGAAGCTGGGACAGGGCCTGGGGGCTCGAGGTCCTTCTGGTGGGCCCCGGGGTGTGGGAGCCCCCATCCTGCAAGCCATCAGAGGGTCCGGGCGCTAGTTACAGGGGTCCATCAGGGCCCGGGGAGGCTCTCCCCAGCCTGGCTAGGGTTCTGAAGCTGGGTCCGGGCCTGGGGCTTGAGCTCTATCTGGCAGGCCCCGGGGTGTGAGAGCCCCCATCCTTCAAGCCATCAGAGGGTCCGGGCGCTGGTTACGGGGGTCCATCAGGGCCCGGGGAGGCTCTCCCCAGCCTGGCTAGGGTTCTGAAGCTGGGTCCGGGCCTGGAGCTTGAGCTCCATCCGGCAGGCACCGGGGTGTGGGAGCCCCCATCCTGCAAGCCATCAGAGGGTCCGGGCGCTGGTTACGGGGGTCCATCAGGGCCCGGGAGGCTCTCCCCAGCCTGGCTAGTGTTCTGAAGCTGGGTCCGGCCTGGAGCTTGAGCTCCATCTGGCAGGCCCTGGGGTGTGGGAGCCCCCGTCCTGCAAGCCATCAGAGGGTGTGGGCGCTGGTTACGGGAGTCCATCAGGGCCCGGGGAGGCTCTCCCCAGCCTGGCTAGATTTCTGAAGCTGGGTCCAGTCCTGGGGCTTGAACTCCATCCGGCAGTCCTCGGGGTGCGGGATTCCCGCATCCTGCAAGCCAGCCAATGGTCCAGGGGTCCCATCGGGGCCCAGGAAGGCTCCCCCCAGCCTGGCTAGGTTTTGGAAGCTGTGACCGGGACTGGGCCCGGGGCTCATGCTCCATCCCAGGTTGCGGGAGCCCCCCGTCCTGCAAGCCAGCCGAGGGTCTGATTGCTGGGGACAGGGTTCCACCGGGGAGGATCTCCCCAGCCTGGCTAGGGTTTGGAAGCTAGGACTGGGCCCGGGGCTTGTGCTCTGTCCGGCACGCCCTGGGGTGTGGGAGCCTCCTGTCCTGCAAGCCAGCCGAGGGTCCAGGCACTTGGGACGGGGGTCCACCGGGGCCCGGGGAGGCTCTCCCCAGCCTGGCTAGGGTTCAGAAACTAGGACCGGGCCCAGGGCTCGTGCTCCGACACAGGGTCCCAGGGTGCGGGAGAAGCCTGCTGAGGGTCTGGGCCCGGGGAGGCTCTACCTGGCCTGGCTAGGGTTTGGAAGCTATGTCCGGGCCCGGTGCTTGTGCTCTGTCCATCGGGCCCCGGGGTGTGGGAGCCCCCCATCCTGCAAGCCTGCCGAGGGTACAGGCGCTGGGGACGGGGGTCCACCGGGGCCCGGGAGGCTCTCCCCGGCCTGGCTGCTTTCAGAAACAGGGACCGGGCCGGGGAGCAGGGGTGGCTGCCTTTATCCGCTACGCTGGCGGAGCAGAGTTTTCTGCCCACCCCTATATGACCTTGTGGTGCGGGAGCCCCCGTCCTGCGGCCGGGCAAGGGTCCGGGTGCCCGTGACGGGGTCCATCGGGCCAAGAGAGGCTCCCCCAATCTGGCTGGGATCAGAAGCAGGGACCGGGCCAGGTGGGGGGGTGGATGGCTAAGTCCTTTCCACTGTGTAGTAGGAGTTTGGTTAGGGCTGGGCAGAATTGTCGTAGCGCCACTACGCAGAATTTTGGAAAAAATGTGTGGAAAACTAGCGCACATCCTGAGGGTCCATGTGCCCGGGACAGGGGTCCCTTGTGCCTGGGCAGGCTCCCCGATCTCCCCGGCCTGGCTGGGTTGAGAAGCAGGGACCGGCCCTGGGGTCTGGGTTTCAGTCAGGGCCTGGGGTTTGGGAGCCCCTGTCCTGCGCCTGCCAAGTGTCCATCTGCCCGGGACAAGGGTCCCTGTTGCAGAGCCCTGGAGACCTGCAAGATCGCACCAATCCCCTCGGCCATCTGGTCACACGCAATGCTTTCCAATGGTGCGACCATGTGGCCGGGCTGCCCTGGAAGTCCCGATGGGGGCTCATTCACCTCCCCGATCCCAGCCAGGGCTCCAGGGGGTCGGGCACGTCCGGGCCTAGGGTCCCCCGAGTCTCTTGGTGCGCACGGGTTCCCAGAAAGAGGGGTAGCCTTCCTCCGGATTACTAGGGGCAGGGTATGCCGGGACACCCTTCCAGGGCTGGCGGATCTCAGCCGGGGACCAGATGGGCTGGACCCGGACAACACCTCCCCTCCATCCGGGGGCTCCCTCCTTCGGCCCACGGCATGGCAAAGTGCCCAGTACGGGCTCCATGGGTCCCGGGCAGTCCTCCCCCGGCATCTGGGCCCCAGGAGCACCTGCAGGCCTCCCCATGCCTGAGGCCCAGCGTGGGGTCTCCGAGCCCCCTGAGCCCTGCAGCCCCAGAGCCCTGCAGCCCACGAGCCCTGCAGCCTCTGAGCTCTGCAGCCCCTGAGCCCTGCAGCCCCTGAGCCCTGCAAGGGCAGGCGGGAGCCCTCCTGCGAAGGCTCGGGGCAGGCAGATTGGCGTTATTTCAGTCCCGGCCATCTGGTCGCACCAATCCCCTCGGCCATCTGATCACACGCAATGCTTTCCAATGGGGTGACCAGATGGCCTCGCCGGCCTGGAAGTCCCGATGAGGGCTCATTCGCCTCCCCAATCCCAGCCAGTGCTCCAGGAGGTCAGGGGCCTCCGCGCCTAGGGTCCCCTGAGTCTGGCGGTGCGCACAGGTTCCCAGAAAGAGGGGTAGCCTTCCTCCGGATTACTAGAGGCTGGGTATGCCAGAACACCCCTCCTGGGCTGGTGGTTCTTTGCTGGGGACCAGATGCGCTATGCCCGGACAACACCTCCCCTCTGTCTGGAGGGCTCCCTCCTCCGGCCCACAGCGTGGCAAAGTGCCCGGGAAGGGCTCCATGGGTCCCAGGCAGTCCTCCCCAGGGTGTCCGGGCCTGAGAGCTCTGGTGGTCCTCCCCGTGCCTGAGGCCCAGCCGGGGTCCCCGAATCCCCCTTGAAGCGGAGCCCCCCGAGCCCTGTGTGGGCAGGCGGGAGCCCCACCGTGAAGGCTCGGGGCAGGCAGATGGGAGTCCTTTTGGTCCCGGCCATCTGGTCGCACCTTTCCCCTTGGCCATCTGGTCGCATGCAATGTTTTCCAATGGGGCGACCAGATGGCCGGGCTGCCCTGGAAGTCCAGATGAGGGCTCATTTGCCTCCCTGATCCCAGCCGGGGCTCCAGGAGGTCAGGTACATCTGGGCCTAGGGTCCCCTGAGTCTCTCGGTGTGCACGGGTTCCCAGAAAGAGGGGTGGCTTTCCTCTGGATTAGTAGGTGCAGGGTATGCTGGGACACCAACCCCTGGGCTGGCGATTCTTTGCCGGGGACCAGATGGTCTATGCCCGGACAACACCTCCCCTCTG
This sequence comes from Calotriton arnoldi, assembly GCA_963921515.1. NCBI lineage: Eukaryota > Metazoa > Chordata > Amphibia > Caudata > Salamandridae > Calotriton > Calotriton arnoldi. The sequence goes on along the minus strand of CAWUFW010021441.1, from coordinate 11,444 downwards.
TCCAGGGGCTCCCTCCTTTGGCCCACGGAATGGTAAAGTGCCCGGGACGGGCTCCATGGGTCCCGGGCAGTCCACCCCCGGGCGTCCGGGCCCAAGAGCTCCAGTGTTCCTCTCCGTGCCTGAGGCCCAGCCGGGGTCCACAAGCCCCCTGGGAAGCAGAGCCCCCGAGCCCTGCGTGGGCAGGCGAGAGCCCCACCGCGAAGGCTCAGGGTGGGCAGATGGGAGGCCTTTCGGTCCCAGCCATCTGGTCGCACCTTTCCCCTCGGCCATCTGGTCGCATGCAATGCTTTCCAATGGGGCAACCAGATGGCCGGGCTGCCCTGGAAGTCCCGATGAGGGCTCATTTGCCTCCCCGATCCCAGCCAGGGCTCCAGGAGTTCAGGCACATTCGCGCCCAGTGTCCCCTGAGTCTCGTGGTACGCATGGGTTCCCAGAAAGAGGGGTAGCTTTCCTCCGGATTAGTAGGGGCAGGTTATGCCGGGACACCCCTCCCGGGCTGGCGGGTCTTTGACAGGGACCAGATGGGCTATGCCTGGGCAACACCTCCCAGGCGTCTGGGGCTCCCTCCTCTGGTGGCCTGCGGTGTGGCAAAGTGCCCAGGACAGGCTCCATGGGTCCGTGCAGTCCTCCCCCTGGCGTCCAGGCCCCGAGAGCTCCTGTGGGCCTCCCCATGCCTGAGGCCAAGGTGGGGTCTCCGAGCCCCTGAGCCCTGCTAGGGCAGGTGGGAGCCCTACTGGGAAGGCTCGGCTCTGGGTAAGCAGATGGGAGTCCTTTCGGTCCCGGCCATCTGGTCACACCTTTCCCCTCGGCCATCTGGTCGCACGCAATGCTTTCCAATGGGGTGACCAGATGGCCGGGCCACCCTGGAAGTCCTGATGGGGGCCCATTCACCTCCCTGATCCCAGCCAGGGCTCCAGGAGGTCGGGTGCTTCCACGCCCTGGGTCCCCTCTGTCACTCGGTGCGCACGGGTGCCCCGAAAGAGGGGTGGCTTTCCTCCGGATTACTAAGGGCAGGGTATGCCAGAACACCCCTCCCGGACTGGCAGTTCTCTGCCAGGGACCAGATGGGCTATTCCCGGGCAACACCTCCCAGGCGTCCGGGGCTCCCTCCTCCGGCCCGCAGTGTGGCAAAGTGCCTGGGATGGGCTCCATGGGTCCCGGGCAGTCCTCCCCCAGGCGTCCGGGCCCGAGAGCTTCGGTGGTCCTCCCTATGCCTGAGGCCCAGCCGGGGTCTCCTAGCCCCTGGGAAGCGGAGCCCCTGATCCCTGCGTGGGCAGGCGGGAGCCCTACCCCGAAGGCTCGGGGTGGGCAGATGGGAGTCCTTTCAGTCCCAGCCATCTGCGTGCACCTTTCCCCTCGGCCATCTGGTCGCACGCAATGCTTTCCTATGGGGTGACCAGATGGCCGGGCTTCCCTGGAAGTCCCGATGAGGGCTCATTTGCCT